>APFE030218540.1:0-13694 GCA_000404065.3 Pinus taeda | reverse complement strand
TGAATTTTTTAATTGTAATTTTTTTTTTTTTTAATTTTAAATGTGATGTCTCTTGATCTTCAGTAAATCTATTATTAAGATGGATTTGACTTCTTATATTATATATCAGGTGTCTTTTACCGTGGAAAATTTTATAAAAAGTTTGTACCTAAACATATTGGATAAAACCGTGAATTTTAAATTTGATGTCTCTTGATCTTTAGTAAATCTATTATTAAGATGGATTTGACTTCTTCTGTTATATATCAAGTGTTATATATCAAGTGTCATTCACCGTGGAAAATTTTATAAAAAGTTTGTACCTAAACATTGGATAAAATCGTGACATATATATACTATTTTTCTATCATTTATATTTAATTTTTTTTATCCATAAATGAATTCAATGCTTTGGAAATCTCCTTCCACACCTAGATTGTATACATTACATAGAATAACCTTATAATCATAGCATATTTCTGTTGCATCATACAAACCAAAATAGTAAAACTAGCGTTTGCACCAGATGTTGCAAAGGAAACATTGTAATGCATAAATTGAGGAGAAATCACAACATGGAAATGGGAAAATATAAATAAGCTAAAGATATGTAGCAGAAATGAAATTCTAAAGCTTTATAAACTAAAGTTGATTTCGCGTTCCTAAGACTATTTTTCTTATTAATTATTGAAATAATATTGCATATAAATCTCATAAAATTCAACCAACTTACTATTCAGGGCTGTGATCTCTAAGGTTGACTTTGGGTCATTAACATGGTGATGCCCTATCTCAGCCACTAAACCACAGGCCAACAATTAGAATACTACAAAATGTTATGATCATTACCATAGTAAACCCAATGACTCCACACGCAAGAATTTATTCTTTACTCGAAGAGAATATTGGTTACCCATATCCACAAAAAGAATGCAAGGTGGAAATCATTCTAGAGAACAAAATCTTTGTTATTATAACTTTTAGCATTGTTCCAACCAACAGAACTATCTGCACATTTTGGAAGATCAAATGGAAATAAGTTTTGAAGAATTCAATCAGAAAATGTCCAAGATCATTGGCTGACATGATTAATGGTACTTTGTCCTATAAATATAATATTTTTATTCACTTACAATTAACGAAAAAAACAAGATCCAAAAGAATGTATACCTCCCTCCTCAGAGGAATACATCCAATCATAAGGAGAATGTTAGTTTAAGCAATTATGGGTATGCAGAATGAAGAATTTGGAAGCATGGTAGAGTACCGAAGATTTATCATTCACATTAAGAAGCATAAAGATTATAAAAAAATCACATTGTTTTACATGCCGAATTCACATAGAGTTGGATTACACCTCACTTCTCTCAAAATGCACTTGAAATAGACAACCCTTGATTTCCTCTATTCCTTTCTCTCAAGATCAAATTGTAATATCATGCACTGCTCAAGTTTTACATTGTAGAATTTCCCACTGTAGATCAACAAATTATGCAATATACTAAAGCAAAATACAAGATCTACTTCTACAACAAACTTGCGGAAGCTTAATCGATTATGAGCAAGATCAAATAGAACACATATAACTGAGAATGAGAAATGAATCACACATGAACACAAAAGAATACTCTAGGAAATCCTCAACTAAAAACCTCGATCTTTGTATTATCATACAAGTGGAAATATGTTCAGATTACACAAAGCATTAGCTCACAAGCTATTATGCTCTCAGTACAATCCAAAAATACAACTCACAGACTGAATAAACACATCATATGCCTTTCTTCATCTCTCCAAGCCTCCTATTTCCTTGTGCAGTTTCTCTTGGGTTCAATGTTGCCACCTGTGTGTTTTGGCCTCATGACACACTCATCAAACTCAAAAGTAACTGCGCAATCTCCAAGGAATGAATTCCTTCTGCATGCAAGAGATATCCTCCATGGAATATTCCTGCAACTCATAGTGCACTGTCCCATCATCTGATCTCAACTGGGTCTCTGACTGAACTAACATGCATGAGTTATTTATGAGAGAATATTTAGTTGTTTGAGGTGTGGCAGTTGCATGCATGCATTAACTAATTGAACTCACAATTAGTTCAACAAACTATTTGAGCTAATCTAACTAGACTAAATTCAGTTATCTGAGCTAACTAATTACAACTCAAAGTACAACTCATCTTGATCTCCTTTAATCAAGGGATAACTTCCTAAATCAATGGAAAAATTGTTGCATGTCTTCACATAAACTTCATGTTTGATTTCCTGCAACTAACTACTCAAGATGAATTAATTAATTATTTTACAAACATCTACTAAGATCAATTTCAAATTTAGTTCACAATTTTAGGTTAGGGACTAACTAAAATTGGAATGTATCCCGAAATGCTATTTATAGTAGTGTTATTTTTAGCACTTTTATTTTTAGCATTTCTTGCTGCTATTTTCAACATACATATAGTCCAAACATCTACAACCTAAGGAGGAAACAAAATTAAACAATGTCGGTCATTAATATTCAATGCTAAAGATTTTGATTTCCACAATTAAGCTTGTTGTTGTGAATTTTTTCTAAAATCATGTTTCCTATATGTTTTTGCATGTCCTGTTCACCACTGGTCTATGAAGGAAAAAAGGTACAACAATTTTCCTTTTAAAGGTACAATCTGGCACAAGGTGGTACTATCCTTTGTGTATGTTTCTGCTTTAAGAATTATATTGTAGTGGTAAGTGTCTAAGAGATGCCAGCCATGCTCAACAACTAGGTAAAGCCATGATGTTTTGTCAAAAGGTAAGATGATTTGAAAGGAAGCATTAGTCAAAAAGGTGAATATCAATTGGCCTTCCACATTACAACCCGCCAACAACACTTTCCTATTAATATCATAGATCCATCTTAACTGCATATTGATTTAGCACCGAGTAAGGGATACAGACAAAATACATTAAAGACTCATTTATTTTCGATTTTATATTTTTATTAGCATTACAGACGTTAAGTGTGTTAATAATCTTAAAGTGACATGCCTCTTCGACTTGGGTGTAAAAGATGGCCATGGTTGATTCAACTTTTCAATAAGGTTCTTAACGTCTATGAGATTTATATCTAGATATTACCCTCTATCTGATATACAGTTTGGATTATTCAATTATTATGGATTTTTCTCATTAGTTATTTTAACTGTGCTAAGACAAGAGAAGAATGTCCATCTAACTTGTCATAAACATATATAAATTTAAATTGACCACAATAAAAATGAAATGGATCTATGTAAACTAAACATTTCATGCAGCCTCATGATGTGAAAAAGAAACATTAGAGAAATGTGATATGCATGTGCAAGGTTTTTTTTTTACGCCTTTCAAAAGATAATATACCCCACCACTAATAAATTCTTTGGATATAAAGGTTAGAAAATTATTACCTAGGTAATATTGCAAGGAAGGAATGACAAATTCAAAGAAATACAATATCTCACGTCCAAAATATCACAATAATGGATTTAAAGCAATACAATATCTCACCATCGAAAAATTGTTTCAATGCCACATACCTTAGGAGAGAATGTTCATCCATTTTTTATGGTTTTCTAATTGGCTGAAACATTATGTTTTAAAACTAAATCATTTTGTGTAATAAACAACACCTTTTGTCAAGGCTTTTTTAAACTCCAGGGAGTTACATTTTATCACACCTTTGAATTCTTTCACACCTTAAACTTTGGTGAGTTACATTTTATCACACCTTCAAAAAATTTCGTGTGAAAAACAGTCATAGCATTTACCCTTTTTTGTGTGGGATCTTTATCATGTGTTGCATCCTTATTGAAGGTGGGTGAAATATATTTCAAGCTTCACACAGTTATAGCATTTTTCCTTTTCTTCTGTGGGATTTTTATCATATGTTGCATCCTTATTGAAGGTGGGTGAAATATATTTCAAGCTTCACATAGTTATAGCATTTGCCCTTTTTTTGTGTGGGTTCTTTATCATGTGTTGCATCCTTATTGAAGGTGGGTGAAATATATTTCAATCTTCACCCTTGTTTATCATTGGGCAAGAATTACATTTTATCACATGCTTGAAATTTAATAGCCCTTTTTATCCTACTCAGAGGACGCAGTGTCCAAATTCTATAGTTTCCATAGCTACTGAGAATAAATCTCCCAATTCTATAGTTCTATAGTTACTGAGAATAACTCTTTACTTTCTTTGAACTGATAAATATTCTTTCTAGTTATATAAATATTCTTTCCAGTATCTAAGTTGGATTTCCATACATTATAAGGTTTCTCAAAGTTTTTCATCATATAAAGGAAAATCTTTTCTTCTTATTAAATACCAAAGATTTATTACAACACTTTATTCTACTTCTCATACATGCAAGAATATAATTTCTTTTTAGTTAAGAGACATTCCCTTGCTCCTCTTAATTAGCTTTTGCCTAGTTCACAATTGTAGATATTCAAATATTGCATAATCCTTTTACAGTATTTACATGCATGTTGTAAAAGGCCCAAGAATTATTTTCTTCATCTCTCTTGAGAGGAACTACCATCATTAGATTAGACTTGATTCTGTGAATGGTAGCTTGAAATCGACATAGTTACTTCGATTACCTAAAATTGTCATATCACCAATAACTACATCAAATTTTTGTAAACTGATCTTGAAATCAATATCGCCAGGAGTTGAATTCTTGGTAATCAAAAAAGTTTGAAATCTAGTAATTCAGCAAGCTATAGAAAGTACCTTGATATGAAGCAGTGCCGAGCAAGGGTATGGTCGACTTGCGAGTCTTATAATTTGTAACTAACTTAATACCGGTCAAATGAAACAGATTACTCAAAATATTTTAATCATCTAACACCTAAATCAAAGGCACATATTAATGTCAGAGGGGAGTTCTTTCCAAAAGGAAACACCTAACAGCATAAATATAAACCAATTGTGTAAATTATAAATCAAAATTTATTTTTTCTTAAAACATTGAGAAATAGTTTAAACATTTATGCAAACCAATAGCAATGTGTTTGGAAAGATTAACTAGGTGCACTACTAAGTAATATATTTATTACATATAAAATATAGTGTAAACTTGTTTATCTATTTTGTATTTTACATTCTTATGATACTCATAAGATTCAGTATCAATCTAATTGTTTCCTCATGTTTCTTTTTTTTGGTTGAGTAAGAGTGGAACCTTTAATTAACTGAACAAAATTACATGTTGTACATGTCTTACAATTGTAAAGACCAACCAAAGATAAACCAGTTCAAAAAATAGCAAACAATCAGGTTAGCAGAACCCAAAACCTTACATACATAACCACAACAGCCCCCTGGGCAAAAATCCTAAGTGAACAAACTGTTGTTCCCTCCACAATTCTTCTCCTTCAAGTCTTTTTGCTCAATCTCCCTAAATCTTAACCATCTAACCCCACCGTCGATCGACCTTTCAATCAAATGGTAGTATTCACTCCAATTGCTAAGAACTACCAAGATCCGTAGTCGATCTAGCCTTCGATCAGATGGTAGATACTTATTCCGATCAGTGGTGAACTCTTGAGATCCACTGTCGAGCTAACCTTAATCGGATGGCGGATACTCACTCCGATCAAATGAGTTGCACGTTGATCCTGCATCGTTGATCTAAACCCTTTAAATCTGATGGTCCATAATATATCGCTTCGAAAACATACGTGGTAATTATCTACTATCCGAACGTAATCTAGATTATAGCCTTGGTCTAAAAAGATATCGGGTTTGTTCAACCCCTTAACCTTCGATCAAAATTGAATTTGATATCCATTCGATGTCAAACGCCAACAAAACCTATGGTCTGCGACCCTTCAACAAGCACGTTGTTTAAAACATCCTTAACTTCAATAGTTGGCTAAGGCAAAAGTATTTATGATAGGATTGATGGTTAGGAATCATGTTAGCACTTCATCTAGGTTCTAGGGCTCCCACGCTTGCCCACACCTACTCATCTCCCTCTTGTCTATTTTCCATGATCTGGAAGTACTCCATGTCTTTTGCCGCCTATCGATAAGAATTATCCTCAAGTTACCGAAGGGTATAGAATCATTGTCATACCATATATGGCTCTCCTTGCACATCGTGCCTTCATTCGCCAGCTAATCGGCAAAAAAAATTCTTTCCTTTGAACATGAACAAAACTGAGGGTTCTCAGGGTTCCTAAGTTGTAATGAATATGCTGAAAGACTTGCGAGAGCCTCTAGTGTTTCGACACTTTTCTAGGTACCATTCCATTACAGATTTTCTTGACCACATTAATGACCAATTCTGAGTCAGCTTCAATGATGGCATTGTGTAAATTTAACTCAATCAAGATTTCCAAGAATTTTGCTAAGCTCATTAGCTCCACCATGTTATTTGTGGCAGTCCCCAGATAACTATGGAAGATGTCCTTTATGCTCCCCTGTTCATCCCTTATGACACCTCCAAAACCAGCCATCCATGGGTTGCCCTTAAAGGCCTCATCTATATTGATCTTCAAAAATCCATGAGGAGGAGGTTGCCATAAATCTTTACCACTAGTTGTTTTAATCCCTCCCTTAACAGGTCCAAGGGGAGCCAAAGAGTGGAGATCCAACTGCCTCAGTATATGAGCCTCGTGGGTTGAATTGGGGTCCTCAAGAATTTTCCACAAAAGGGCTCTTATTTTATCTTTGATCTATCTTAGAATTTGGGCAATGATGTTCTAGGTTGACCCTTTTTTGTTCTTGAAAATCTTGCCATTGCATTCTTTCCAAACATCCCATATAATAAAGCCCAGAAGCAGAGTCCAAGCATTGTTAATTATTTCATTACTGGAGAAGTCTTTCCTCCAATTCTTCAAGGTGTTGGTGATGTTGAACTTGTCTCTGTCAGTTTTCCTGAATACTGACGCTTCTCAATCCCATAAGTTAGAGGTGGAGGGGCAGAAGTTTAGTAAATGCTCCATCTTCTCTTCTTGTAAGCCACATAGATGGAATTTGGGTGGGCCAACAAAACCCCTTTTCAAAATATTCTCCCAAGCGAGAATTTTGTTTTGGTGCACTAACCACATGAATAACTTGACTTTCATCTACGGTGAGTTCTTCCAAAGGTTATTCCAAACTGGTCAGGGTTTGGATAATCACAACCTATGGAAATGCATTTAGCTTGGATAATCACAACCATGGATAATCAAAAGCAAGGTTCCATATGTGGGAGCCCTTGATGAGCCTTGACATTCTGATATGATCCCTCTCCTGCCAATTACTTGCATATTTCTGCTTCCAAAACTTGGCCCAAGGAGTAATCGATTCCTTGAGCCACTTCCACTACAATTTGGCTCCCGAAACTTCGCTTAGGATTTCATGGTCATGAAGCCACAAACCTCCATGGGCCTTAGGTTTCCAGAGCTTGTCCCATGCTACCAACGCCCACTTATTTTTCTCTTCCCCGTTGCCCCAAAGAAAATCTCTTTGAATACTTCTGATTTGTTGTATGACACCATTGGAGCGGGGAGAACTGAAAACATGAATATGGGTATAGCCTACAGGATAACCTTAGTAAGCACAAGGTGCCCTGCCAAGTTCAAAGACCTACAAGTCCATTTCTTGACCTTATCCTGAAGTTTATTGGTGAATAGTTCCCACACTACCTTACTCAGAGGTTTGTCAGTGAGAGGCATTCAGAGGTACTTGGAAGGTAATTGAGCCCTTTGAAACCCAAGAATTCTGGTGAGTTTCCTTCAAATAGAAATTTCAGTATTGAAAAAAAAACCTTTGATTTGTCAAGGCTTACCTCTATGCCAGCCACCATAGCAAATCCATTTAGTATTTGTTTGAAAGCTCTGGCTTCCTTAACCATAGTAATTACTTGTAACATTGTATCATCCACAAATTATTGATGAGTGGATGAATCCTCCTCCGGTGTAAGTTTCAAACCCTGGATTCTTCATTCAAAATTTTCCATTTTGATTGCTCTACCTAGTCCTTCCATCATGAGAACAAAGAGGAAGGGGGAGAGCAGATCCCCTTGTCTGATATCCCGAGAGGGAGTAAAGGTTCTAGATGGAGATCCATTAAGCAGAATTGAGAAGCTAGCCATGGATACAAGTGCCATAACCCATCTTATCCAGTTGTGGTCGAAGCCATAAGCTCATAGGATTTCCTTGATATACGCCCAACTTATCTTATCATAAGCTTTCACTAGGTCTAGTTTCATGATCATACTAGCTTGCTTCTTGCTCTAAAGAGAGTGTACCACCTCGTGAGCTTGTATGATGTTGTCGAGAATCTGTCTTCCTTCCACAAAACCAATTTGTTCCTCTGAAACAAGATGTGGAAGAAGAGGATTGAGTCTGTTAGTGATCACTTTGGAGATAATTTTGTACACCACATTACATAAGGATATGGGTATGAATCTGTCCGGTGTCGTAGCTTTTTCCTGCTTTGGAATGAAAGCTATGAAAGAGGAATTAAAAGCTTTCAAAATAGTTTTGGATCTCCTAGAGTCTTCCACAACTTCAAGGATATATTGTTTGACATTTTTCCAACAAGCTTTGAAGAAATCCACATTGAACTCATTAGGGCTCGGAGCTTTCCCATTTTTCATCTCATTGATAACTTTACTAACCTCCTCCTCCGACACTAGCTTGTTAAGATTATGGTTGTCTTCCCTGGTTACAAGCTTAGGAATAAACTTTGTGAATTTGTTGATGAATCATGATCTGTCAACTTGAGGCTCCTCTGCTATGCTAAGGAAGTGTTGCAATAGGAAAGATTCTATTTCTATGTGAGAGACAAGCTCTTTTCCTTGAGAATCTTTAAGCTTGGAAATTCTGTTATGGGATTTGTGATCCAAGGTTGATTTATGAAAAAAAATTGTATTTCTTTCTCCTTCTCTGATCCACTGCACCCTTAATTTTTGTCTCCATAAAATCTCCTCTTGCATACACTGATCTTCCCATTCATTCTGAAGAGAGTCAGCTTGAATTTTCCCTTCCTCGGTAAAACCCTCTGAGATGTTGATCTGATTAATCTTTAAGATTTTCTACTCAACTTCTTTTTTGGCTTTAAAAATATTTCCAAACTCTTGCTTGTTCCAATCCTTAGCCTTACTTTGATTTATTTGAGCCTCTGTTTTAGTATGAACATTTTGGTGCCTTGAACAAGCCTTTCTTCTACCCACCATTTGTCAATATTTCTGGTGAAATCAGGGTGACAGCCAGATATTTTCAAACCTGAAAGGTTTGTTCCTCGGTGTTCCCATAAAAGAAGGTTCTACCTACACAAGCTAGTGGTCTGAGCCTCCAAAGGGAAGGATTAAAGCTAAAATATCGTGGCCTGTGATAAGGAGTTCCTCTGAGATTATGAATTTTTCCAACTTAGAGGTGACCTGAGAAGCCACTCCTCTCCTATTATTCCAAGTAAATATGCCATTTGTTGTTTCTGAGCCCACTAGCCCCATGTTATTCATGAAGGCCTGGAAGGCAATGGAGTCCCTGCCTAGTTTCCTTGTACCTTCGTTTTCCTCTGTAAGAGATCTGATCATATTGAAATCCCCAGCCAGAATCTAGGGCATATCAGGATGTCTCTCCCTATGTTCGTCAAGGGAGGTGAGAAGCTTTAGCTTGTCTTCTAGTTTTTGAGGGCCATAGACATTAGTGATCATGTAGATCTCCTTATCCCCCAACAGTTGAATTACCATCGATAGATAATTCCAAGATGCTTCAACATCTAGGATTCCAAGTTTTTTAGGATCCCATAGAGTGAGAATCCCCCCCACCGAGTTATCTACTTTAAGCTCTATATGCTCATACTTGATTAACCACTTATTTTGTATCTCTCTAATCTTGTCCATCAAACATTTTGTTTCTTGAATAAAATCATATTTGATTTTTCTTCTTTTGTTTGACTACTAAGATTTATTTCTTTCCTTCTACTTCCTAGACCACATATGTTCCAGGTTGTAAGCTTCATTAAGAAAGGTTTGTAAAGGAGTATCTTGGAAGCCCCTTCATCTTACCTAAATTAATCATAAGTTTCCCACACTCGGACAACAATTCGTTCTGCTTTTTCTTCCCCTTTTCCTACGTGGGTTCTTTGAAGAAGTCATTAGTGTAACCTCCATCATTTTCACTCCCCTATTCTCTTTGATGTCATGGTTTCTTTTGACTCCACAACACTTGGTTTGTGCTCCCTAGAGGAAGAGTTGTTGAACCCTATCAAAATCCTCTTTAGGTAGAGAATCAACCCCTTTGGTGATTTCCTGTTCCAGAAAATTTTCTAGATCTAAATTCTCTCTCTCTAGAATCTCTTACAGTTCGTGGTCTTCCGTTCCTGCCTCACTAGGGGTCATCTCATGGTACCTTCTCATCTCCATCATGCTTGGCAGATCATCCATTTGTTTGATATTTTCTGGTATGTCCTCCATGTTAGCATCCCTTTCCTTCTCATTGGGATTATTCTCTGATACCTAGTTTGTCCCATTGATTTTTACTTCTTCTTCTAAGACATTGAAACTATTATGGTTTGATTGTTTTTGTTCAGTGCCTTTGTTTTGATACCTCTTACCTCCTCTCCCTTTACCCCCAACCTTAGTAAAACCTTTGGGATCCTTACCTGTAGGGGCTTTCATGTTTTTTTCCAGCTTGTTCAGTGGGTAGTCCCTGTATGAGTGCCCATGTTCATGGCACTTACAACACCTGAAAGGGACGTGTTCATAATCTACCGCCTGCACCCATTCCTCATCATACACTTCCAAAATGATTGCATCTGGAAGTGCCCTAGATACATCCATTTCCACACATATCTAGGCGAAGGAGGTATATTTTCCTCTTAGAGTGGTATCTAAGATTTTCATAAAATGCCCTAGCTTGTTACTAATAGCCTTTAGAGACTCCGACAACCAATAATCTAAAGGAAGAGAGCAGAGTCTTATCCATACCGACACCGAGGTGAAAGTTTCTCATTTTGGGACAAAGTTCATTACCCATGGTCTCATGTAAAGACCTACAAACGTGTAAAAATAGGTTCCTACCTTGAACACTCTCTCTTTGTCCTCTAATCTTGTGAACACTACCGTGAAAAAACCCTTTGACCCTAGGTGAAGGTATATTTTCCCCTTTGGTTTCTAGTGGTTCCTTATCCATGCTTGCAATGCCTTCTCCATTGGCCAGGTCCCCATAAATTTACAGATAACAACATATTCTGCCATGTGTTCTCTGTGCACCTGCAGCTCTAGGTCACCTAAGAGGACTCGAGGAATAGTGGTCGCCTTGGCTTTACATGTCCCTGATGTATTCATGGAAGCAACTTTCTAACTGCTACCCTATGTCCTCTTCTCCTAACCAGCTTCCTCTTGGATCTTTTCCTATTCTTGAGGTCTGATGGTTTCCGATTTTTCTTTGTTCGTAACCTCTGTTGCCACCTCTGCTGGTTCCTTGAAACAATGGGAACCAACTCCCTTGTTTGGGAGGGAGGAGACCTCCCTCCTCTGTGCCCCACCATGTTAACTAGCTACAAAAACCCTAAAGAAAAATCCTTAACCCCCAACTACACAAACCCTAAATCAAAACCATTAATGCCTTCTTCTCAACCCCTCTGTCGTATTTTCTCATCCAATTTAACTACCAATGTTTCAAGTAATGTTCATCATTTCCTCATGTTTCATTTACATTAGAAGTTGACTTTTTTTAATAAAAATTATTAAAATCAAATCAATTATAGTTATGCATTCCATAAATTATAGAATTAAATCAATTATTACCTCATTTATATATTGGAATAGGATTTCTAGAATTTAAATTTAATTATCAATAAGTAATAGATAGATTTTAGGCATTTAATGCTATTTAACATTTACAAAATATCCACATAATATTTATGTCATAGGCATGTTTATTTTCAACTAGGGTTGCCAAAATTTTAATTTAATTATCAATAATTATGATTTGGATGGTAGGGATTTGACCTATAATATTTTTAATAGTATACACACATCAACGGATGAGATTTATTTTCAAAGTAGCTATGTCTTTTTTGGCCCTTTTAATCAATTGCATTAATTATAAAAAAATAGTGTAAACAAACATCTATGAAATGAGTTATGGTTTTTTCGGCATATCCTATGATTTATTTTCAAAGTAGCTATGTCTTTTTTGGCCCTTTTAATCAATTGCATTAACTATAAAAAAATAGTGTAAACAAACATCTATGAAATGAGTTATGGTTTTTTCGGCATATCCTATTCATTAGTCACGATGTTGGACCAGGGTATTATGAAAAAGCCTATTTACTAATTAAGAATATTTATAATAAAATTACATGATTATTAAAAGTGTTTATATGTCTTTAACTTATATAGTAATTATTTTTCATTATAATAATAATAATAAGTGTTATGTCAATTTTTTTGTTGCTCATAAGCCATGACATTGGTCCTTAGTATTATAACAAAGCCTATTTGTAGGTGAAGAATCCCCATGGTAAAATGATGGTGAATCTCCATTATGCAAAATCTTGTTGCATGTATATTTTCTTTTAATGTATTAATTCATATATGAATTCTTTTAATAATAATAATAATTTAAAATTAATTAATAATTTAGTGAATTTTTATGATTCTTTTTTAAAATTTTGGCAATGAGAGGTGGGTAACTGTTTTGATGTCTATGAGTGTTTACAACCATTTCCATAAATTTGAAAATATGTTATAATAATTGATAAAAATAACCGTTAAATTATAAATAAAATAGATGAAAAAAATCACATTGTTAAGATCATAATTTATTGTATATTTAATTTTTATTTATTACATTTTATTATGTTTTTTAGCTAACTTTAATATTTTTTAACATAATTAATAATAAGTTTTTTATGATTATTAAAATTTAAATATTTTAAATAGAAATTATGTTTAAAATTAATAGAAATTAACTTTTCTAAATAATTTTTTCTATTATTATTAGATTTACAAATTTAAAATTAATTATTTAAATAAAACATTTCTCAAAAATTATTAGATTGAAACTTCATAATGAGTTAAATCTAAGTATAAAAAATATATAAAAGAAAAATATTATAAAAATTCCACTTTAATTTTTTTATCGGTTATTTAATTCCAACCATAATTAATTTTTCTCGATGGTTTCACTTTGAGCCGTGTAAGCTACCTCGTTTCATTAGGAAAACTATTTTTTTGTATTTATTTTTAGATGCTACGTAAGAGACGCATAATAATCTATATTGGTTGTAAGCTACCTCGTTTCCTTAATTGAGTTTTTCTTGTTAGTTTCACTTTGAGCCATTTAAGCTACCACTTTTCATTAGGAAAACTATTTTGTTTTTATTTTTAGATGCTACATAAAGGACGCATAATAATCTATATTGGTTGTAAGCTACCTCATTTTTTTTTGAGGAAAACTACTCTTTGGTATTTATTTTTAGATGCTAGGTAAAGGACGCATAGCTATCTCGTTTCTTTAAGGAAAGCTACATTTTTGTATTTAATTTTAGATGCTAGGTAAAGGACGCATAGCTACCTCGTTTCTTTAAGGAAAACTACATTTTTTGTGTTTGTTTTTAAATGCCGGATAAAAGACGTATAATAATCTATATTGATTATTGCTACGTTCATGCAATAGTGAGTGATGCAATTTTGTAATATCTACGATTGTTTTTTCATCATAATTTTTATTAGATTATTAGAAAAATAACT
>APFE030218535.1:0-21254 GCA_000404065.3 Pinus taeda | reverse complement strand
TAAAAAAACACTACTAGGGTTTGCTCAATGCAAGGTAAAAGGGAAATAAAGAATATATGAAGGCAAGAAGATATTTATACACCCTTAAATTTGATCTTTAACTCCTCAAACCCCCTTTGCTAATGTTTTTTGTCACTTTCACCTTTAAACTCTGCTTTAATGCCTTTTCTTCTTTGTGTCTTTGCAGGTCAATAAATACTAAATTTGACTTGAATTTCGCAATGTTTGTTCGTCTTGTATCAAGAAGAAATTCTTCGATGCAGCTGAGATCCATTATTACATATAGGAACTTAAAATTAGATATGAAATAAATATAAACTTAAAATACTCTGTTTTCACCTCAAAAACATGTTTTAGAGGTGAAATTTACATTAGATTAAAAAAATAATAACTCAGCAGCTTATGACTTAAAAATCATCATGCTTGTTTTATCAGTCATCCTCATACCCTTGCTGACATTTATTTACCTTTTAACATCAAACTTTTGACCTTGGTGGTGAAACCCTAAGGCCTAATGAAATCATGCCCTATGACCTAATTAAATCATGACTACAGATTGATTATGAAACCATAAATGAAGACAGTATGAAGAAGGATCAACAAGTATAGATTTTCTGAAGAGAAAACAACCATCATTGGATCAATATATCATGACCTAATGGAATGATGCAAAAATTTTATTATGGGAGCCCTAAAATGAAAATGGAAAGAGTGAATTTTGATCCTTGATGGAAGTATGTAGATACTAACACAAATAGTGCCCAGCACAAAGTATCCCTTTGTCTAAAGTTTCTTTGTCAAGCCCCTTATCGCAACTATAGGCATACCTACCGCAATCCTATAATGAAATTATTGTAACACACTTATTCCTTGGAACACTTGAATTTAATGACACTCCTTGGGACACACTCTTATTTGTTCATTTTGATGCATTTTGACCTAGTTCTCACTTGTGATTCCTCAACAAACCCTAACACTCCACAACATGCATTGAATTTGTATAGCATGTGTTAGCATGCATTTTCATTCCTTGGCATGCCCTGACCCTCCCTGGCTATCATGGCCCCAGAACTACCCTTACTTAATTTTCATCTTGGGAACACAACCAAGTCCTCACATGAATATAAGAGCTTGACCAAGTTACAGTTACCACAACTAGACTATGTTGATGAATTGTGTATCTTGGAAGGTGTTGTACCTTAAGAAACCAATTTCTTGGCTATAGGGAAATTCTGCTTAAGACATTAATAAATATTATTTACTGTCACTTATTTTTCACTTAGATATATGTTGTGTCTTTAGATGAAGGACCTGGAAACTTGGTCTTTAACCCTTAGTACATGTATGACCAGAACATCTCAGAATGCCATTTGTTGCTAGATATAAATGATGAATGAAGATATCTTGAAGGAAAAGTTAAAGATAATATGTTGATCTTTCACAAGAACTATTATCCATCACTTAGAATAATTATGAAAATGAGAAGTGAATCATAGACAATACACTGCTTAACACAAAAACTACTATTTATGACTTTGGGAGAAGTTAAATATAATATGCTGGTCTTTTCACAAAAACTATTATCTATAACTTTAGAAAATAAGGTGGAAACTTCAAGTATAAGAGCGCTCTTTTAAGGAATTTTAACCTTATCTACATAAGGAAATAAAGACCTGCAACTTCATTACTATACTTGAAAGAATAAAACATAACATGGCACATGACAGAGACGGTTACAAAATTATACCCAACGACTCATGGAAACTTCTAATTCTTTCATTAATCAACGATGACATTAGGAATAGAGTGGCCTAGTCTCTGGGTTCTCCAAAATTTGAACCCTTTCTTTGTAAATTTTCTTCTTTTTATACATTTTGGAACAGTTGTTGATCTCTGAAACTGCCCAAATTATTTAACTGCTTCTCTAAATATATGAAGTAAAAACTATTACAAGATTTTATAGAGGGAAAAACACACCTCAAAGAACATGAAATAATAGGAACATAACTAAATTCAGAAGGGGACGATAACTGTTTGCTTGTTATGTTAATCTGCTACCAAATTACTCTGTAAATGCCCTAATGATGCTTAATTCATTTAGCCGTAATGAAATGCATCTAGCTTGTGTAATCTTAGGCTTACATAGGCATTTTGAATGGCAGAAATACAAAAAAAACATACCCAACTGTCTTCCTCTTCTGATTTGGCTCTAACCCTGATTTTCCAAATTACACAGTGAAATTAACGCAAACCTTTGCTACAAAAAATTCTTACTAATGGTGAAACGGTATTAAAGGAAACTCATGATGAGAACAAAAGAAATGTTAATCATAATTTCATAGACTCTAACATTGGATTGAAGATTGACCATGTTCCAAAGATCGATATGAGAAAGTTTGATGGCAAGGATCCTGTAACATGTATACTGCAGATGGAGCAATATTTCGATCTCTATAATGTGAAAAGCACAGAAAAGGTATGCATTACAACTTTCTATTTGGAACCAATTCAATTTGTATGGTATTGATGGCTTTGCTCTCGTAAACAAATTGTCACTTGGGCAATTTTACGGAAAAAAGGATAGCACATTATGAGCATACAAAAAGCAACACTTTTTTTAGCCAACTGATAAACATCAAACAAAATGGTTCAATGATGGAGCACATTGAAGACTTCCAAAAGTTGAATATAAGGGTAAAAGATATTCTAGAGGAGCATAGGATTGATGTGTTCATAGGGACTTTAAAGGATAACATCCAACATGAGGTTTAGCTTTGGGAACCTGACTCATTGCAGAAGTCATTCAGGTTGGCAATAAAAATGGAAAGCAAAATTATGGCAACAAGGAACCCTACCACTCACAACTATAAGGATGGAAGTTTTGTTTCCCCTAGCCTTCCACAAGCTGCAAGGTTGACACCCCAACAATTGGAAGAAAAAAGAGAAAAAGGGCTTTGTTACAGTTGTGATACAAAATACACTAAAGGTCATATGTGTGCTGAGAAGAGATTATTTTACATATATTGTGAAGAGGAGGAAGAAAAAGAACAAGAAATGTCAAAATAAAAGGATATACGCTAGGAGAAAACCCTAGAGAAAGAAGAAATGAATCTCATCATATATTGTAATGCATTGGACAGAATTACCACTTCTCAAACTAACAAGATAGAAGGGAATATCAAGAAGAGAAAGGTAATAGCGTTGATTGATTTAGGCAGTACCCATAATTTTATTCATTGTAAGATAGCCAAGGAATTGAATTGCTTCCTATATCTAACACGAGAGTGTCAAGTGATGGTTGCAAGTGGAGGAACCATAAATTTCTCTCGAAACTACCATAATATCAAGCTATCCATGGAAAAATATGTACTGAATAACCCAATGATTTCCATTCCAATGGGTGGTGTTCATGTTGTACTAAGAGTCCAATGGCTACAACCCTTGGGTACAATAACTGTTAATTTTCAAGAACTTTTCATGAAATTTTCTTCGAAAGGAAAGGAAGTTGAATTAAGAGATATCACAAGGAAAGCAAGAAAGATAATTAGCTCCAATGGAATGACAAAGCTTCTAAAAAAAGAAAAATGGGGCGTAATTGTAGAATTATGTTTGCTAGAGGTTCCCACATCGAAATCATCTATTTCTCTGAATCTCCAAAAATTCTTGGAAAATCATTCCTAGGTATTTGAGACTCCCTAAGGTCTCCCACCTATTCGTGATCATGATCATGCTATTCATTTGATTCTAGGAATTGTTCCTCCAAATTACAGATATCCCTATGCCCAAAAGAGTGAAACTGAATGTATGGTTGCAGAAATGCTAGAGGCTAGTATAATTCAACCTAGTCAAAGTTCTTTCTCTACTCTAGTAGTATTGGTGCATAAGAAGGATGGATCATGGTGCATGCATCCATTCTTGTCATTGATGAACTATTGGGTGAATTGCATGGATCAATTTACTTCACCAATTTGGATCTTCGTTTGAGATATCATATCAAATCAAAATGAATACTGAAGACATTCCGAAAACAACATTTAGAACTCATGAGGGTCATCATGAATT
The DNA here is from genome assembly GCA_000404065.3 of Pinus taeda. Lineage (NCBI taxonomy): Eukaryota > Viridiplantae > Streptophyta > Pinopsida > Pinales > Pinaceae > Pinus > Pinus taeda. Next base: position 17,192 of record APFE030218535.1, on the reverse strand, counting down.
TTTGGTCGTGTCTTTTAGCCTTACCAATGCATATTAAACATTTCAAGGTTTGATGAATTCTAGTTTCAAACCCTTAGAAAATTTGTGTTAGTATTTTTTGATGATATACTAATCTATAGCAAATCTTGGAAGGATCATGTTCAACATGCTGGCAGGGTGCTCAAACTATTGGAGGAGACACAATTATATGAAAAAATCTCCAAATGTTTCTTTGGAATACAAGAGGTGGAATATCTGGGTCATATTGTATCTCATGAAGGTGTTAAGGTAGACCCTAGAAAAATGAAATCCATTAAGGAATGGAAAATCCCCACAATTATAAAGCATCTGCAAGGATTTCTTGGGTTGAAATGGTATTATTGCAAGTTTGTTAAGAATTATGGGATAATAGCAGCACCTCTAACAATATTATTGAAGAAAGATGCATTTTTATGGACTCCAAAAGCAACAAAAGCCTTGGAGCATCTTAAAGAGCCAATGATCCAAGCACTGGTCTTAGCTATGTTGGACTTCAAAAAAACCTTTATTGTGGAATGTGATGCCTTAGGAAATGAAATTGGTGTTGTTTTAATGCAAGAAGAAATACCCATTGCTTTCGAAAGTCATCCAATCGAAGGAAATTATTTACACAAAGCTATTATGAGAACGAAATTTTGGAAATAATACATGCACTTAAGAAATGGTGACCCTACCTAATGGGAAGACACTTCAAGGTAAACAAGGATTATGATAGTATTAAATACTTTAAAGAAAAAATTATCTTCAGAAGACCATAAAAAATGGGTCACAAATATGTTGGGTTATGAGTTTGAAATCATATACAAAAAAGTGAAGGAAAATTTTGTGGCAGATGCACTCTCAAGAAAGGATGAGGATGTGGAAGCATTTCTTTGTTCCCTTTCCCTTATCCAACCAGATTGGATAAACGAAGCAAGGGATGAATGGAAGAATGAAGAAGAAGTGTGGGCACTCATTGAAAAGTTACAAAAACATCCCAATGCATCTGATACACTTAGCTGGAAAAATGATTCGTTATGGTACAAATATTTCTTATACCTATGTCAGAATCCCCAACTCAAACAAAAGATTCTTATGGAAATGCATGCCTGTCCCTTAGGAGGGCACTCGAGATTTTTAAAAACTTACCACAGGGTTAAGGAAGAATTTTTTTGGGATGACCTTAAATATGATATTCAAAAGTTTGTGGTGGAATGTTTGTTTTGCCAACAAAATAAAGTTGAAAAAATTAATACCCCAGGTCTATTACAAACTTTATCCATTCCAAGTCAACATTGGGAGGAGCTTTCAATGGATTTTGTCACAAGTTTACCAATGTTCGAAGAAAAGAGTGTCATCATGGTGGAGTTAGAGTCAGTATTTGAATACTACCATCAGTGATAAAAAATCCTCTTTTCATATCATGTTAGGGCCCCATTCTGAATTTTTTGTCATTCCACTAGGTCGTCATGCAAAGATCTGGTCACTGAAGGTTGAATTAGGGTTTCCTTTTGAACCAAATTGGATCCTAGAACACTCTCTAAGTTTTCATGAACTCTTCAAAAATCATGCCAAAGATTAAAAGTCTTATAAAGATCATGCTTATCGGAGATATCCTCGTAACAGTTGGAATTTGTGATCAGTGCGGAGCAATGAGGACCATTAGTCAAGCGCATAGATTGTCGGCCCATGGTAACGCGTGCTATCGCAAATTAGAAAATCTAGAGGCCATTTCAAGAAATGGGGGTAGTTTCTAATATGCGATTAGTGACAAGTCACTAATTGCATATCGCAGGGCATACCCCACAAAGAAGGAAAGGCTGCAAGCACCCAAACCTCAAAAATCATAAAATGCAATGGATATCGTTCTAATCCCGTCAGAAGTAGGGTCCCAGAAAAACCGGTAGGATATCAGAAGGACTTCGAGCGGTAAGCGGTTTCAACTGAGTCTCACTCGATGCCATACAATGGTTGACACGCGTCTGGTGGAAGAGAGAGAAAACCGCTCACATCGGACGGGTAAACATCATGTTGCTTATCTGCCCAATATGGACAATGATCGTAGGATTTGGAGGCTCCAAATCAATGGCGGAGATGCATTCCGATGGATGAGCATATTTGACGAGGTTAACATGGAGAGTTGTATAGGATTTGAAATCCCATGTGGACAATGCATTGGCAGAAGGTCATGTTTCACGGGCATTCTTGGAGTTAGCAGAAAAATGGTCGTTTCAAACATGTCCAAGAGAACAAACACTCACCCGTTATGAAATAGGTGGCCACCTCCCTTTGAGGTGTTATACAATGATTGATTATGTAAAATAGAGGGATTCAAATGGTCAGAAGTAGGGAAACTGGAAAACCAAGAAGCGAAGACGAACAGTCAGGAAGCAGATTGGATTTAAAACCACAAACTAATAGAGAGAAAAGGGGAGCAAAAAGCTAAGAGAAGAGAACAAAGAGAAGAAGCCGAGCTAACCTACAGAAGGGAAGGCAGCATCGAGCTAGAGTCAAGATAGAGACAGAGAGAGTCAGCGAGTCTATGTTCTCAAGAGAAGGCTTGAGAGGTTGAAGCGCACTCCTTTGTAATGCCTGTCATGTATGAGTCTCAGATTGGGCTCATACTACTATGACCAATAGAGGTCGAGCATCAGTAAGGAGAGTCTGTTTACTCCAGAGACTTGGGGGATCCAAGTGCAGTCTTATTGATTTATATATGTTATGTGAGACTCAAATTGAGAACACTATTGTAAAAACTCTGCTTTGGAAACATAATAGAGAGGCCAACACTGAAGGCTAGACTGGGAGACATAGCCTACGAGCATTGGGTGAACTCCTTATTAAACTTGTTGTGTCAATATGTTTTCCTATTATGTTTTCTTTAATTGATCCATTTCATGTGTATTTCATAATCTTATCGATCGGTTGAATAAAATAACATAGGCACATCCATGCACATGAGTCTGTAATACCTTATTTAATTGTCTTAGATCAATTTTGGATCACCTTTACTCCTTTTATAAATTTACCCCTTGCTGGCTCATTTCAACCTTGCTAAGTATCCATTGTCCATAAAGTTAATGACATCATGTCATCACATCAGTTATGTCATCTTGAAATTCAGTCCTTCAAGGTCTCATTAGGTCTTTTAGTCTTTTTAAAGGTTTCATTAGGTCATTAGGGTTTCCAAGGTTCCAATAAAGCTCCATTCCATTGTAGAAGACTAGAAAGTAAGGAGTGATCAAATAGCATCTCTTCACCATGTGAAGATGATTTGTAAAGAGAAATTCTTATTTCATCATCTAATTTTATGTTCACTATATGTAATAAGTATTGTTCCTAAGCTGCCAACTCAATCTCCATATGACAACTTCATTAAAGAAAAATCGAATTCAAAGAGTTCTCAAAGACCATCAAAAGATCAATTTGTCAAAGGAAATAGTCAAGTGAAAGGGTAATGTTTCAAAAATTTAAGTGAATGCCAAAGGGAGTTGTCTTTACCGAAGGGTGTCCAAATCAAAATTTTCCACAAGCACTAAACCTTAATTTCCTCTCCCATTGAACTAGTGTTGGGTATGGAATCAGAGACATCTAAGCATAGGAGGCATAAGGGACATCATTTCAACAAGTATGAGGCCATTCCAACCCATAGGCATCATGTCTCCATCATTTTTCAAGAATTCATTTTAAGGGACAAATCATTTGCCACACATAGGGTTGGTTTTTCTTCAAACAATGTTTCAGACCAAACAGGGATGAATTTGGAAAAAGTGAGAGATTTTTTCTTCCATCATAGGCCAAGGATGAAAAAAATCCTTCAGCTTTTACATAGGTTTTATGGTTTTGGAGAAATGTCAAAAATAGAGTTGCTACAAGAGGTTTTCTGCATAACTGGAGTGACGTCGAGAAAAGCCAATTTCAACCTAAATGGATTGTCCAAATTACTTGCTTAATGAGTCAAATGTTAACTAGATAGCAAGGGATTTCCAATGATATATCATGTGCTCAATTTGGAGTAGAGGAAGGCCTAAAAAAGTTGCCTGCAAGATAACACTTCATTTTTTCACCCTCATTCTGCACTTTTGACCAATCTTGTTAGGATAAGATTTCAAACAAGCTATCTTGGGCTCAATTTGGACACTGAGAAGGCACTCAAAATCAGGCTTCAAGATGGAGGGCACATTTGACACTGTGAGGGCATTCTTGACAGTAAAATGGTCAAACACGCAACACCTTAGATGTTGCGCTCTTTTTTGGAGCATCCAATGAGAATATGGTCAATTTTTTTGGTTTCAGAGTGATGAGGACATGCATCTTGTGTAGTTTCTAAGCATTTGGAGGAAAATTGGCCAGCCAAAAGGGTAATAAACCATCAAAAAACCATCTTTATACCTCTTTTTTGGTGTGGCACTGCACGTTTACCAGTCTTGTGAGATTGTAATTTTGATGGAGAAAATGACCTACAAATGGAAAAATGAAGGCATATTTGGAACATAGACTCGAAGGGCTTTCCAAAGAGCTATCTTGGAGCAATTGTGGACATCGGGAAAACATCCAAAAGAAACCTTGATGTTGAAGGGCGCGTTTGAAACTAAAAGGGTGCATTTGACAGTTCAAGGGCATGTTTGACAGCCTTGTACATTTTTCACTGTTTCTCTCTAAATTAACTTCGACTTAAGGCGAATTGATGTTTTACTCATATAATTGATCAATATGATGTAATTATTATGTTTTTTACTGTTATCTAGGGTATGTACATCAGTCAAATGGCCTACATGGCATGTAATGAATAAGTTTTCTAGAGTTAGGGATGAGTCAATTTGACCACCCTACACTCTAGCTACTAGTTCAGTTTTTCTTCTAACTTATCCTCCTCTAATGGATTCAACCCCTGAGGCTAGAATGAGTTGTTTTGAGGCCTATATTATTTATTTTCTTAGTCATTTCATAGGTTGGAATGAGTTGGATGTTTGGCTATTGATCGGAGACACCAATGTAATCAATATTTGGCAGAATTTAATGAATGAGTTACAGCGATTTTGGTGGAATACCCGTGGTATGGAATTTTGACTTAGTTTCTTCTTATGTTGCATATGTCTGAATGTTTTGTACTCCCATATTGCATTTCACTTCTATGACATGTTGATTTTCAAGTTGATAAGTAGAATACATTTTATATCCTCAGTTGTGGGGAAATCTACATAGTTTGTCCAGTTTCTTCGGTTTATAAAAAATACATGCTTGCCTTGCTCTTTCTAGTGCCTCACAAATTTTACCCATCTCACATCATAACCTTAAAGTGTTTGAGTGCCTACCTACCTCGCTACATCAAATGTCTTCAATCATACCCTCATTTGCCCTGACCCAGTCTTTTTGACCTAATCCTCTTCCAACAACCTAACTAAAATGAAATCAAACAACGCTCTGCACTTTACATCTAGCCTAAACCCTAATATATCTAGCCCTCTTGGTTATGATCCTTTGGAGAGATACCCCTTCGTCTTGGTAGGGCTAGCTACCAAGCTAAAAGACTAGTTTGTGGTTACCTCAGCTGGACTCTTCCTCAGACTTGGACATTTCGAGGAGTGATATCAGGCGGTAATTGACAAACTTACAAAGTATGCACACTTTTGTGCATTATATCATCCATTTAAATCCAGTACAGTTTCTAGTGCATTTATGGAAACAATTCAAAAGATACAGGGAAACCCAAAGATTATTGTAAGCAAAAGATATCCCATTTTCACTCGAAATTTCTGGACAATTTTTTTTTTTTTTTTTCTGGTCTTGGTAGTTAACTAGTTCATAGCTCATCTTATCATCCTCAATCTGATTGGAAACTTAAGATAGTAAACAAATGTTTGGAAGGATGTCTTCATTGCTTTTTATATGATAAATAGACACAGTGGGTCAAATGGTTGCCTTTGGTTGAATGGTGGTATATCACTTCCTTCCATACTGCAGCAAAAATGACCCCATTTATGGCACTTTATGGATATCACCCACCATCCATCACATCATATTTAAGATAAAATTCTAAGGTTCAATCATTGGAATATCACATTGAGCATCAACAACAAGTTCTCCAACTCTTAAAGGATAACCTAACTTTGGCACATAATAGAATGAAACAACAAGCATATCAACATCATAGAGAATAAACTTTTGATATAGGAAACTAGTGATTTCTATGGCTACAACCATATAAACAAATGTACCTCAAGCAAGCTAAGAAGGATAATAAATTATCACCAAGTATTATGGTACATACAAGGTGTTGCATAACATTGGTACTATGGCATACAGATTGGAGATTCCTGCAGCTTCCTGAGTGCACCAAGTTTTCAATGTTTCATGCTTAAAGGAGGTTATTGGTGACAAGGTCCCAATTCAAACAATATTTATAGAACTTGTTGAGGAAGGAAAAATCATATTGGAACCTGATGTAGTCAAAGAAACAAGAACTCGACAACTTTCAAATCAATCAATTTCGAAGTATCTTGTGAAGTGGAAGAACTTACCCGCTGAACATTCCACATGGGAGGATGCAAATTTTATAAAGAAGCATACAAAACTACTCAAGCATTGAGGACAACACTTTTTTTAAGGAGAGGGGCATGTTAGGTCCCTATAATATTAGTGATTCCCCCATTACTATTGTCATTGTATCCCTTATTGTTATTGTTGTGCCTCTATTGTCCCCATATTGTTATTATTGTGCCCCATAGAAGCCCACTATTGTTATTGTTGTTTCCTTATATTATTATTGATATGTCGACATTGATTATATTGTGACCCCTTAGACTCCTATATATAGAAAGGAGGTTTTTTCGTTTTTATCATCCAAGAATTGTTCATTTGTGTAATCTAAAGGAGGTTTCCCCCTCGAAGAGGCTAATTTCTAAGGTGTTGATCTTTCTTAAATATCTTTTTGTGATATGGTCTCATAACATAAAAACATTCAAATTTATAGTGGTTTTTTATTTAGTATGTATATAATTTTGGCTATTTTTAAGGTAAAATAATTTTATACTATAAAATTTGGATGAATCATCTTTAGAAGCAAGGGAAATTTACAAATCTCTTTTTTGGAAAAAGCATGGAAGATTAGCGCACTTGCGAATATTAGCCCCTAAAATTTCCCATGATCCTTTTGTAAGAAATCAAAACTAAATCACCACTATCACTCCAAAATAAGTTGATAATGACATTGTTTTCTACCCAAGGAGGTCATATCCCATTATCTGTATTGTCTTGGTATCATTCACACATCTTCTTAGATATGTTCATTCACTATCAATATATATTCACATTCATGGTCCTAGTTTAGATAAAATGTATAATTACATAGTTTTACTCATTGAATATGGATATTTATCATGTTGCAAATCTAGATAAGGAATCCATAATAGCAAGTTCCTCCTACTTAAAATTCAACTATCTATTAGTAAATATGAATATCTATGATAGGATACACTTCAGAATAAAAAAATATCTTGATATGGAATGTAATTATGTTTAAATAGTAATATTTAAGAGGTCTTAAAGGAAAACTTGTTGTAAAGATCATTAACACTCATGCAACTCGATCTTTTTATGGTGTTGAAGGAACCTTCAATTTTGTAATGTAATCCCAACCTTATCTTTTTAGCTAAAGCATAAGCAAGCATGGTGAGATATCTATTGAGAAGAAAAAAAATACCATAGGATGGCAAGAAAACTAATCAATATTATATGAATATGTTTTGGTTATTTCCCTGAGAGTTCAAGCTAAATACAACAGAAATATGTTTTTGTTTGTCATGAGTTAATTATCTTCTAACTCTTTTTGTGTATTCCTATTTTAAGGGTTACTTTCCATTATGATATTTCTTTAAGGAAATGCATATATTGGATGGAAATATTTAAATGGAATACCACCATAGAAAGCCAAACCAAATAATCATCGGGCTCAACTTGAGGCTATGCAAGTAGCAAGGAACTGACATAGTTGATTTCCCAAACGAATTAAGCAAGAAATACCTAGCATGGAGAAGGGAATCACGACTAAGAGGAGGGAGACACCCACTTTTGAGATATCTAGTTTGAGTTCCAGACTCCTAGTCTACAGACACACACGTTTTTTGAATGATAGAAGTGTATATGGTTAACAAAGCCCTCATTGTACAGGTTGTAGAGGAAAAGGGTTAGAAATAGTAGGTTGTCATCCAAGACTTGAACTTGTTATATAAGAAATTTGATGCAGTATGCAAGACTGTCTAATTTGGAAGTAGTTGTTGGCTTATGGGGGCCTCATCCATGTTTAGAGTTATTAGTGCCACCCAAAAAACTCCTAACTATTGGCCCTTTCAGAAACAACCTGCATAGTGCAGGTTGCAGTCTCACCAGAAGAAGTATTGGGGGATGCTAGAACCAAGTTTTTGCATCCAGAGGCCTATGTGATGGTCTTCCTAAGGATATTATAGCTTAGATCTTCCTTCATGCAAATCTATTCCTTCTGACTACCAACCACTGCAACTCTATCAAAATGACATTCAGGCCTTCAGGAAGGTACTTGATTTTACTTAACATGCATAAAAGATACAGATTCACTACTTTCGCTCAATAAGCTATAAATTTTGAAGCCCTTATGACCTAGATATGTCATCGCCAAGACCTACACTTTCTGAATAGTTATCTAAAACAAATCTATCTAATGACTTCCTGATCTTCACAAATGAGGTTAATTATACTTATAATGCCTAAACATGACCGACTGATCTATTTCATGCATAAATTAATCATTAATTCACACAAATAGATCATAGAGCAAAGATACATAAACTTAACATAAGTAAATAAGAAAGGCACATCTGCAGAGATTCAGCTCAAAACAATCTTTATTGAGATGTAAACATTCAAATACAGACTTCCTATCCATGCTCACCCACCCGCAGGGGGTCACGCACTTAGCTGCGGAATTACCAAGGTCTCTGGGCACTCAGTTACAGGAGCCTTCCCCTTTCACCTAAGTACACGAAACAAACTTTTCCTGCCTTAGCACCTTGCCCTTATAATAATTATTCACAAAATTTATCCTCTTAGACTCGCTATGACTCAACTATATATAATAATTTCATCACATGTTCCCTCTAATGTAGGAGTTTGTTCCTTAGCTCCCTTGCAAGTCTTATGAATATCATGTCAAAAGAATACATAAGACACCAATGTTGGGTATCATATACCCTTTAAGTGCTTCTCTTCACTAAAATCGACTTCAATTGATAAAAACCATTTCCTAAGCATGCCCAAGTTTCTCGGTCTCATCCTTATCTCTCTGATACAAATATTCATTAGAGTAATTTGGAGGTCTAAAATGGGCCTCCTAAGAAATTATAAAATATTAGTGGAAATAATAAAATTAGATTAGATTATATCATCAAATTTTAGAGAGAGAAAAAAAAAAAAAAAAAAAAAAAAAAACTATTTTTTCAACTTATCTCCCTATGCGTTTACTCAAATTTCCAGAGGAAACAGTCGTTGGATGAAAAATTTGATTCCTCATCCAAGGAGTACCCATGTTGCATACTTTAGATGGACCCATACTACATGAAAAATCAGAAATACATGAAAAACATGATTGCAATCACGTTTTTTCACTTATTTATCATTTTTCGTGTAGAAGGGTCCATCGAAAGTATGCAACATGGGAGCTCGCTAGATGTGGAATTAAATTTTACATTCAATGAGTACTCCCACTCGAAATTTGATTAAAACCATAGGGACATAAGTTCAAAATACGAGTTGAAAAAGTAGTTTTATTATTTTATTATGTTTAATATTTTTACTTTTTTACTCCAAAAATGGTGAGTCATCCCCCATGGTTCACATCATCATCATGAATCTTATTGGTTCTTAGAAAGGTTATTTTGGTTGTACATTTTTCTTAGGAGGCCCATTTTAGACCATAAAATTCCCCTAATGATTTGGTCTCCAATCTCACAGATTCCAAATATCTTATTTCTCTAATACAATTTTAGGAAACATAGTTAGCAGATCAAGAAACAATTTGATGCTTGATTGTGCAAAAATAACCTATAAAGGAACTATAATAAGAAATATGGGTGGAAAATCATGTTAGTTCTTTGTTCCAAGTGATTCTTTGTTGGTCAATTTTCTCAACAAATGAAAAATTTAGGAAACAAATCTCATATTTCAAAAAGAACCATTATTTCTAGATACACAAGATATCCAAATGAGATTTGGAATTTTGTTCCAATTACAACCTTCTAGAGGAAACTCACATAACTTTACATATTTTCTCTAATTTATAGAACTTAAGAGTTTCCTCACATTTGAGATCAAGTATATCTCTCATCAACTCTTTATATCTTCAAACAAACGCTAAATGTTGTCCTTATACCGGCAATATGGAGTTGAATGATTAAAAAAAGCACTATCTATGCCTGAAACCATTTATGTTACTAGGAGAGAACCTTGCAAATCTAGGAGATCCATTTAAATAAGGCTCCAGGAGATTTCAGATCTCTAGGAATTCCTATTTGAAAAAAATTAAAATTAACTCGGAAGCAGTAGCAGAGAAAAAAAGAGTCAAGGACTCACCCCTTAAAAAAGAGATGGCTATACCAGGGAAGGATTCTAGATCTCTTGAATGCATCTTTAAGTGCATGCCTTATCTTCTGTTGGACAATTCATGTACTTCTAAACATGTTCTTTAAGAGATAAGATGCACCTTTTAACTCGTGCAGAATGTAACAGGAGGAAATTGTAATCCATCATTTAACAACAACTAAGAATGTTTAGGAGTATAATGGGTGATCTAGTATCTAATTGTAAATCAAGGTAAAGACTTGTTTTCTATTGGAGTTGCGCTTAGGAAGAATGTACTTGAAAGTCTGACTTCCCCAAACACCACAAGACGTGTTGAAGTGTAGTTCCATATAATATCTTTCATACAAACATTATAATTCTAAGTGAGTCCCTGGAATATAAATTTTGTAGAAAAATTCTTACCTGAAAACATATTTATGTTAAAGGATTTGATTTCAATGGTTCATACGATGAGATTCCACCTTGCTACATTCCCATATTTTTTTTTTCTAATTGATATTGACAGATAATCTTAATCATGCTTAGAATTGTTGTGTGGGACCATCTAAGTAGTAGAGGTGCTTATGTTGAATTCATGATATTGGAAAGTTTAACCCTCCTAGATTCTGAACTGAAATCAAAGAATTATCACTATTCTGTTGCTATCATTTTCTATTGTCAATTCTCATGCTTGAATTATATTGCCACATTAAGAACAATATGGTGTTTTTATTTTAATTTTATGTGCTTAAATGCTTTTGCAAAAAAAGATGAATTAATCTAATGACATGTAAAATTTTCATAAAAATTACCTTAAATCCCTTAACAGTAGAGAACTAACATCATTCATCGAAAATAACTTTATTTGTTGATCATCATTGCAACCTATTCACTATATTAGTAGTATTCCACAATAATGAAAACTAAGGTGACGAATAAAATTTCCCAAGTTGTAAATAATTTTCATTGTGGGAACATGAAAATGTTTGAACTAGTCCTTATTTAACGCTTTACATGGAATTGTTGAATGACCTGGAAATCAAAGCTTTAAAAAAGATGAACTCTAGCTAGCCAAAGTTGCATGATATAAGTTGCAAATCATCAGTCCAAGTCTCCCTCTATTTCTTCAGGAATAAGAGTACCACCATCATTCTCTACCCTTACAATAGCTAAGTTGTTCCCATGAACATCATTTCCCTCATCTGGTCTTCTAGAAACATCATGTCCATTGTTTGCAGGACCGAAGCTTGTTTCAGCTTAAGCTTGTTGAGTTGTTAAAAAGGAAGTCGTGAATCGTCCCGCAAGAGAGACCTCAAAGTTCTATTTTGTCCCTCTACCACTACCATTGATATCCAACTATTCTCATCAACAGTTATTTTGAAAATCAATTGGGTTCTCTAGGAGCTAGCGACTATGGCTTATTTGTAGCATCCATGTTGGGAGTGTTATGTCTCATTATTGATTCTGGTTGGGTGCCACCTCATCCAATTATTTTCGTTTTTAATGGTGTAGAAGAGATTTTTTATTGCCATCTCATGGATCTATGAAGACACATTAACAGAAGGTGACAATAAGAGCTTTTATGAATGTGGAAGAATTTGGCACATGATTACTTGATTAAGCTTGTCAATCTAGTCCTCGATCATGGCCTTCTTTGGCCTACACCAAGTGAACATTTTATGACTCACAATACAGCACAAGATATTTTTCCTTTGATTACTGGAGATACATATTATCAAATATTTGTTGAGGACTATGGGGATATCACAAGATTAGATATTATATTCATCATTGGAGGTTATTTTTATCACACTAGATATGACAAGGCAAATAAAAGTTTTCCTATAAGAATACAGGTTTGAGGGGATAACTTAATTAGCTTATTGAAAGCACTTTCAAGTTCCTTCTAGTTAAGAAATTCTTAGGAAAAAGTCAATATCATGGTTGCAGAAAATAGAACCCAAGAGGATCGACCAATTTTCTTCAACAATGTTTCATGGTTTATGGTTATTTATTCAAAGAGAATATCCAGGATATGACATGTTTTTCCTATGATCTGTATCCTTCTTTCTCTTGTATTTTCCATGTCTTCCAATTTCATGTGTCTCTTCTAGCTCACATGTATTTGGTGTATCTTTAAAGGTATGGTGTTGCATTATCTGGGGTGAATTTTAGCAGTAATTGTACTTGGAGTGTTTGCTTTCTTGATATTTATAGTGTCAAATTTATCTATGAACAGGTATGCACATTCCTGGCAAAAAATTCTTATGTTTGTTCAAAGTGCTCTTGTTGGCTTATCATTGCCAAAGGCAATTTGTAGAGACTCATTATCTAATAATATGCCTAACATTGATAAGGTTTCTAAACAGTAATGTGAGATCCATTGGGGAGAAAACACCTTTTATGCTACAATTACTTATCTACTGGACTTGGTGGAAGAATTTTGAAATTTGGTGGGAAGTAAGTTTTGTTTTAACATGGTGATCTTTCACTATCTCTAACAAATTTTCTGGTCAACATTTTCTTAGGTCACTCATGGATTACATTATTCCACTATGTTTTCCTATTTCATCTTCTCTCTACTTTGCTGGAGTTCATTTCCAATTTATGATTGAAAATATGGGAATGTTTGTTCTGTCCCAGAAGCCTATGGATATCTTGTTTTAGCTATTATTGTTGTATATATGACTAGAATTATTGTTGGGTGGTGTGATTGTCTATTGATCCCAATTGAAGGGAGTTGGCTATCAAATCTTGTACCACTATTGTTGATTGTACACTCGGTTGATCCCTATTGTGGGGAGTTGGTTAAAAATATTGTACCACTACAGTTGCTTGTACAACTGGGTGTTGTTGTAATGCCATTATCTTCCCAATTTTTCCCATATAGTGTTATTGATCCAAAGAGGCTTGTTTTTCAACACATGTTCCAAACTATAGTGAACAATTTCTTACATTCTTCGCATGTTTTGGTAATTATAGATTCTAATACATTGCTTTTCGTATTGAAAAATGAACCCGTGTTATCTGATTTTGAGGAGAATAAACTTGGTGGGACTACAAAATAATTAGACTTTGCTAATTTCAGTGAGGAACTAGTGGTTATAAGTGGTGGCCACGTTGATAGTAATGTTATAGGGTTGACAATGGATCCAATCTATCGATAACAATTAGGGAAATGGCTAGCTACAATAATATTCTTTCTAGAATAGAAGTTTGGTTTCCCTTAGGATGGGAAGGATGTTTGGCATAATGGATTTTATACATCACCTTAGGAGGGGATGCTTTCTCCCTTGAAATTTGAGTTCATAACTTGTAGGATTTATAATTTACTTCTGCAAGGTGGGTACAATATTAGGTTGCACAGAAATGAAACAAATGTTGGGATGAAGTTTTCAGGTTATAGAAATGTTTGTATCGCAATGTGGTCTTGGGATCCAGGGATTTTTTGAGGGATGGATTCAATCATAGTGGATTGCTTTGTGGCATGGAAGAGTGTGACAATTATACTAGGTTCAATTATGTTATGAGGAAAAACAATATTGAAAAGGGAGGATTTTAATGTCCCTTTCAAAATGATTACTTATGGTTGAATGACCTGAAAATCATATGTTTAAAAAATTTGAACTATATCTAGCCGCAATTGCGTGATATAAGTTACGTACCATCAGTCCAAGTATCCCTCTCTTTCTTCAAACATAAGAGTATCACCATCATCATCTGCCCTTGTAGTAGCTAAGTTGTTCCCTAGAACATCATTTCCCTTGTCTGGTCTGCTAGAAATAATCTCTCCACTGTTTGCATGATCAGATCTTGTTTCAGCTTGAGCTCGCTAAGTTGTTGAAAAGGAATCCTTGAATGACCCCACAAAAGAGATCTCGTAGTTCCTCCTTATGACTCTACCACTACCATTAACATTATCTTCTTAGTGGGAAGGAAATATAACAAAGAAACCACCACCATAAGCTTCTCTTTGATGGTGGGAAATACTACTAGTACCAACCATGGTATTTCTAGAGATCATTTTAGTCCCGAAAGATTCATTATTATTGTTATTTGATGTTCCAAAAATACCCCGTGAAGAAAACCCATCAAGATTTCCACCTTTTCCATCTGATGTGCCACCAGAATTATGAACCCAAGGAGATATTTTCCCATAGGAGAGAGCCTACTCATACTCCACTTCATCTATGGGCATCTCATATTGACAAACTGGACAAGAATTATGTTGTTCAAGCCACGAGAAAATGAAAACAAAATGGTACATGTGTTTACAGGGTATTTGTCTTACTTCGATGCCCACCTCAAATTCATCCTTGCATACTGCACAATGTGTAGAATCAGTAAGAAGAAGGTCCTGGGTAATTTTAATGATGGGCATTGTTCCTATGGAAGTTTTGGAGGTGGGAGATGTACCATACCTATTGGTGTAATTTTCATCTAGTTACTGTATAAGCTTATCCAGAACAGGCCCAAGGAAATAATCCCCAAAGTTACCAGGTAATCTAGTTGGTTGTGCCCTTGTGCTTCCATCAACAAATAATTCCACATTCCCCCCACCCAAACCCATAAAATTCTGCATTATTTGACCATGAGTAAACATCATAGGATTAAACCCACTAGGATACGTTCAAACTCATACCCTTCCTCATATCCCTCTCCACTCCTTATCATTGGTATTACTATTGTTGTTGTTTTCATCATCATTCCCATGTTGGAAGAAAGTAGCAAGGGATTCCATCATTTGGGTTATGGCGTGATGAACTGTAAGGGTTGTAGAACGACCCACTGTAGGATTTGGCCCAACTTTCCAAGGTTTGTATCACAATCCCCCTTGATCTTACCCTTGCCCTCCCCTAGGTGTATATGGGTGGTACCCAACATTTGGTGTTGGTCTCTCTATTTCCTAAAAAAAAACATCCGTTGCAATGGGGGAAGGAAGCCCTCCTCCCACACATCAATTATGATACTCCTTTGGCACTGATGACACCAGTAACTCTTCCCTTCTCTTCTAGATGGAATCCTTATCTTTATCCCACCCAATTCCTCCCTTCCTCCTCCTCTTTCAGTTGCTCAGAGCATGTAGTCCAATAACATCTGCCTGTTGGTGACAGACATCATCATGATTCTAGAAAAATGATACACATCAAAATTATTTATTTAGTCTACTGAAAATGGATCGAATGCACCTTGATACGTCAAATCTCAAGTCTGATTGTATATGTTCCCATTTGATTTGCTTGTTGAGAAGAAAAACCATTGCTCGACTTTCCACTTGAATGCAAGACTTCTCAGCTTTAATAAGTAACAATAATAATAATAATAATAATATTTTTTTTTATTCCCTTGATAAGTACATTACATGTTGACTCAAATACATTAAATTAATATTAAACCTAGTTACATTTCCTAACATCATGGTGTTCCCCACATACTGTAGTTTTCTGCACCTGAAATTTTTTTTGTCAAAGAATTTGGCAGGCCATGGATAAGGTATGATGCCATTTGCACACAAATTTCACAACTGCAATGTTGTCAGTTGAACTCAACACCAATTTAACTTTTCTTTGTTACCAAAGGTTTGTTTTCTATAGAGACATAAGTGATAAAAGCATAGAAAACTATAATAAAAGTAAATCAATCAAAAGAATACATAACACACTAAAGTTGGTTATCATATACCCTACAAGTGCTTCACTTAACTTAACTTAGATTCTATTGATGAAAACTATTTCCTCAACGTGCCCAATTTTCTCGATCTCATCCTTAGCTCTCTAACATAGATCTTCTTTGGTCTCCAATCTCACAAATTCCAAATAACTTATTTCTCTAATACAATTTAAGAAGATAAGGTTAGCAGGTCAAGAAACAGTTTGATGCTCGATTGTGCAAAAATAACCTATAAAGGAACTAGAATAAGAAAGACGAGTGGAAAATCATGTTAGTTCTTTGTGCTAGGTGACTCTTTGTTGATTAAGTTTCTCAACAAATGAAAAAAAAACTCATATTTCAATAAGAATCATTGTTTCTACATAGGCAAGATCTTTCAATGAGATTTGGAATTTTGGTCCTTCAGTACAACCCGTTAGGGGAGAGTCCAATTACAAACCTCTAGAGGAGACTCACATAACTTTACATCTTTGCTCTAATTTACACAACTTAAGAGTTTCCTCACTTTCGAGATCAAGTATATCTCTCATCAACTATTTGTTGATGGCACAATTCTCATTGGAAAAAATGTACAAACAAAGAACAATGTAAATTTTGAAATGGGAACTATAAACTCAAAATGGGAACTCTGATCCAAAAACCCCAAAAAAACATCAAAAACAGTGCTAAAAACGAAAAGTGTGTATACTGGAACGATTTTTTTCTTTTAGGTGCCAATTTTGAACGTGTTTTAAAAATGGCCGTGACTACGAAATTTACTACGAAATTTTTGTGCAAAATATAGCTTCAAAACGAAAGTGATGCTACTGGAATAACGTTTTTTTTTTAGGGTGAATTTTTAAACTTTTTAAAAAATTCTAATAAAACCAATTTTTTATGTCTAAAACAAAGTTAATTTTTAAGGAAAAAACACATTAATGTTTCTGGTAGAATAT
>APFE030218525.1:0-20162 GCA_000404065.3 Pinus taeda | reverse complement strand
GGCCATATCTTCGTCGAAGGTGACATCATGACTTATCTCAACTTCCTTTTGACCAGCCACATAAATTCTATATCCTTTAGAATTTGCACTATAGCCCACAAAGATTCCTTTCTTCCCAGATGCACCCAATTTGCTTCTTTTCTCTTTCAGCACATGAAAATATACGGGACTTCCAAAAATTCTAAAATGAGAGACATTGGGTTTCTTACCAATGGACATTTCTTTAGGAGTCTTGGAATCCAATGCTTGATGAGCGCATCGATTTTGAACATACACGACGGTATTTGTAGCTTCGGCCCATAAGAACTTCGGAAGACCTTGATCATGCAGCATGGTACAAACTGCTTCTTAGAGCGGTTCTTCCTTTCAGCCACACCATTCTGCTCAATAGTGTATGGTGTTGTAGTCTCCCTCTTAATGCCAGCTTCTCTGCAATAATCTTGGAATTCATTGGATTCGTACTCGGTCCCATTACCAGTCCTCAATATCTTGATTTTCTTCTCGGATTGGTTTTCGATCAAGGCTTTGAAGTGTCGGAACTAGGTGAACACTTCATCCTTCTTCTTCAAGAGGTAGATCCAAGTCTTGCGAGAATAATCATCCATAAAGGTGAGATAATATAAGTATCCTCCCAAAGAGTTTACGAGCATCATACCAGATATGTCGAAGTGGATCAATTGCAATATATTTGTGGTCTTGCTATTACTTGAGGGGAATGGGCCCCTTGTAAGTTTTCCTTCAGTACATCCCAGACATACACTTTCATGCTCTACTTTGAACTCGGGCATACCTATCACCATCTGTCTCACATCGAGTAGGGCCTTATAATGAAGATGGGAAAAACTCGAATGTCGTAGTTCAAATTGTCAAGAGGTGTTGCAAGACATGGCTCCCAATGGACTTCCTCCAACTTGATACAAAGTGTCAACCCGGAACCCAAGAGTAAAAGCATCTTTAAAATTTATTTTCCAAACACGTACCTTTCCATCGATGAATGCCACCTTGAATCCTTTGTCCTTCATGGCTGAAATGGACCCCAGGTTCTTCTTGAGGTCAGGTACATATAGTACTTATGGCAAATGAAGAGTGTTATCTTGATTCAATTGAAAGGTAACATTCCCTACTCCCTTCACATGAAAGGTGGCATCATCTCCAAGGATGATCTCCAAGTTTGTCTCCTTTTCTATTAGATTACAGAGGGCTTGCTTGTATCTGGTGAAGTGCCTTGAGGCACCATAATCAATCAGCCAATTTCCTAAAGTGTCCGGAGGAGAGGCAGTGGAGAGGGTCGATATAAGATAGTACTCTTTGTTCTTATCGTTAACAACATTTGATTCTTCATACCTAGAGTTCCTTGATTTCTTGGAGGGTTAGCCATATTCCTTTTTCCTTTGCCATTGGACTTGCCATTCCTTTGATCGTTGTTGTTGAAGTTGCCCCTGGAATGATTGTGATCATCATCATGCGATGTGTCCCTTCTATTTGGATACTCCCTTGCATAGTGGCCAAACTTATTGCAAACAAAGCACCTACCCTTCCTTCCTCTCTTAGATCCAGGCTTTCCATGGAAATGACCTTTAGACCCTGCATAATTTCTCCCTTTGGCAAGAGCGGAGAATGCAGTGGGGTTGCTTCTATTAGAAGGCATTTCTTGCTCCACCATTCTTGTTTCTTCTTAAATGGATCTCGACATCAATTCTTCAAACCCTGGAATTCAATCATTGTTAAGAAGAGTGATTCTAGTTCCTTGTCAGGAATGACTTCTCCAATCGAGAGTAGATCATTCTAAATCTCAGTGATCCTCAAGAAATAGGATTGAATATCCTCGTCCTTGCCCTTCTTAATATTCTTCAACTTATTCTTGAGAAATGGAATTTGATTAGCATTACTAACCTTGAACATGCCGACCAACCTGTCGTAGATCTCCTTGGAGTTCTTCAATTCGGGGATGTAGACCACCAGATGCTTGTCAATGGAATCCCTGATAATATTCTTTGCTTTGAATTCAACCCTATTATACTTTGTCTTCGCAACAGCCAGTGCATTTGAAGGAGGTTCAGAGATTTTACCCTACACATAGTCCATCACTTCTTTTTCTTCCATGGTCAAATCAAGAGACATCTTCCATCCATGATAGTCAAATTTATCATGGAGCTTGACTTCAGTCGATAAGTAGGATGAAGAACCCATTGAACCTTTTGTCCTTGTCCAATTGTCTTTGGTGATTTTTCTTTCACTCTTGCTTGGACTTTGTCTTCACCTCAGCTCTGATACCATGTTAATTTTAGGCAACAATGGTATGTTCTATGCTTTAGAGCAATTTTACTTCAATTTCTTTATTAGCGCAGTGTCAATATTCAGATTAGCAATCACATCAACATGATAGTAAAATGCAAATAGAACATAAACATAAATAGTAGAAGACAAGCCAAGACAAGAGGAGACAAGATGTGTCACCAGCTAGGGACAAACCCCAATGTGGGGAAATCCATATCCAATCAATGAGGGGAGAGAGAGGGGTGAAGATGAGTGTGTCCAAATGAAGCTAAGTCATCATGTATTTATAGCAAAAGTTGAGGATGAATAGATGTGACTATTGGGCTTCTGAGCCTACATAATTTTCCTAGCCGACCTTGACAATTTGTCCATAATCAAAATAAATTCATAACTTCATTTGTACATGTTGGAATCAGATGATCTTTAGATCAATCCTACACCTCTCATGGAGAGGAATCCAAGAAAAATATCAGTTGTCATAAATAAGATGACCTGTGTGGAGTTTGGCCCTAGTTGCCAATTTTAACACTCCCTTTCAACTAGGGAGAACCCCATCTGCTAATTCATCTGCGAATCTGTACTATCTCTACTATCAATGCACTGTTATGCTCTACTCTTCACTTTTCATATTTTCCTTATTTAAGAAAAAACTTGTTGATATGCTCAAGGGCTATGGAGAAGATCTCACAAGACAAAGCATGATAGAAGTTATATTGATGTCCTATAAGGTTTGTCTATAAACAACTTAAAGATATGTTTTAGACCATAAGCCTTGTCTGTTCGTGATAAAGGTATATTCATTCATTCAAATAAATTTGCTTTACATTACTAACAAGTGTTATGTCTAGGACTTTTGAATCTTAAATATTCTTATTTGGGTGATTAATCATTAGATTGAATCTACCCTCATTAAAATCATCATGTTTATGGAACCCTAAAAGGTTCTCTGTAAAACCATAACCTAAGGGTATGTCAATGCTAATGTGAAAAACCCTAGTCTACTTATGGTTACTGATGAAATCTAGAAAAATACTATGCTTTTGATGTTTAGGGTTTTGATGGTAATGTCATGTTTGTTGTTTTAGAATTTCTATGGAAACCCTAGTCCTTTAGGGTTGGTTAATAATGCCTATGTATTGAAACCCTAGGGTTTGATAGGGTTTATAAGCAAGACCTTTATTTTAGCTAAGATGATGTCCTCGGAATGAAAACCTATGTGTATGTTTGTCCATTTGATCAAAACCCTAGCCTAATCAAGATCATTATATGTCTGACTTCAAATGTATTGATATTTGTGTCTTGGGCTTACCTAATGGATATTGATATGCTTGTGCATGATTATGAAATCCTAGATATGTACATGTACTAACTTAATTGTCGATGCTTATACTATGCAAATTCTAGGGTTTGTAACTAAGTAGAAGTTTGATATTCTAGGAAATGTAGGAAATGGTGATATTGTTTCCATTCTGATGTTAAAATCTAGGGTTTAGAACAAACCCTAGTAGAAGTTGGTCATTTAGATGAAACCTTAGATTGCGTTGTGATTGGTTTTGATTGTTGACATCTAAGGCTTAGTGTCTCAAAGATGGAATCAAGGGTTTGCATTAAATCCAAGTAGAAGTCTAACATATGAATTCTAAGTGTACTTATTTGAATCGATTCTAGGGTTTGCAATATATTATAGTAGAGTATGCCATATCTCTGGAAGAAATATTGAGGCCCTAGATATAATGAGACTAATATCTTGATTGAGTTACTAATGTGATCTAGGGGTTATAACCTAACCCTAGCAAAAAGTTAAAGTTTAAAAGTATGTGTCTCTTGCTGACTATGAAACTAACTAAGTTTAGGTATTTGACATCTAAAGTCTAATACTTCCATGATTATGATATAGTTAAATTCATGCTTCTATATATGTAGTTGGTTGTACTTGTTATCTAAGTTGTGCAAGTACATAATCTTCAAGATGCTGAAGATATTCGTAAGTAAAGTTGATTTCACTGATAAAGCATGATGAAGGAAGTTATATGAATGATGATGATCAAAGATGACTCTGATAAGAAGGTTGGAAGCCATGAAAGATTCTCTGATGTTATGGAAAAAAAGGTTGATCTCCCTAACTTAAGAGGGAGCATAGATAAAAGAAAGGGTATATCTCCCAAGTTGAGAGGGAGGGCATATTATAGTCATGATGGATACCTTGAAAAAATTGGAGAATGCATATTGAGGTGTTGCTAAAAGAAGGAAGGCAAGATCAGGTTGTAGAATATGTTGTTGCATGTGAAGTAGGAAAGGAAGTTGTATGATTGTGGAATCTTTTGTCAAGATCTATTTAGGAAGCTTGTAAGTCTTACTATGATAAGTTGTGAAGTAGCATCAAGATGTTTGAAGACCCCGAAGGTTTGTGTTTACTTATGTGTAAAGTTGTTACTGATTGGGGTTGTGATTGTTCAGGCAAATCTCTCGAATTTTTGGAAGCATGCTTGATGTTACCGATCTATTTGATTGGGAGAGATTTGATGTGTTGAGGCATTGTGTATGCCTGGGAGGACATCTGATCGACCTATGTGTTGATGTCTAGTTCCTGAAGTAGGGAGGGTGGCGTTGGTCATAGAGCTTTGACCTTACATTAAACACCTAGTTCCCTAGGTTGATAGTTAGCAAGTAAGCCTAATGGTACCTAGAGAGGTTGAAAGCTTTAGTCCATCTTAGTCCCACCCAAATGGATTGCCCTGGTCAAGAATCTAATATGTGGCGTCGTTAGTGTCTAAACTCTTCATGGTTCATGTGTTTTGAGATCTTCCATGTACTATGTATGTATGAATACCTCCCTAGTTAAGAGGGGATGTTGAAGAATGTAATTAGGTTCGGTATTCATAATTGTATTTGAGTTATAATGAAATGTATTTATCAAAAGAAAGAAAAAGGAATTTTTATTATTATTATTATGGCTTATTAAAGCATGGGTTTCATGCTTGGGTCATCATGTTTTAGGTCAAAGTCCCCATTGGGGACTTCTATGTTTTATACTAAGTCATTAGAGTCATTTTCCATTTAATGAGACCCTTATTGGGCTTTTGAATCTTGTAAAAAAAATATTATTGAGTAAAATAAATCATTTGTCACCTCCACACCAAGTCGGCCCTTACCTAATCAAGTCAACCTACATGAAGGTTATTCGAACTCCATAAAAGGGTATATATACAGTGCAATTCGATTCATTTGGAAGACACACTCACACAAGTTCAATATAGAAGAAGGAGCAAAAAAAGTGTGAAATTCCAAGAGAAGAAGGAGAATTGTTGGAGAAGGATAAAAGTCAAAGTTTTTGGGTTTTCTCTCTCTCACACATGTGAATTTGCTGGAAGGTTGAAGTTTTGTTCCTGTTATTGGGTCAAAGTTTTGTTGTTGCTACTGGGTCGAAGTTTTGTTGCTTCTACTAGGCCGAAGTTTTTGTTGGGCTGAAAATTTGTTGTTGCATCAAGGTCGAAGTTTCTGTTGCTAGAAGAATATCATCTCCAAAAGAAGGGAAAGCGTTGACTTGGTGATTGGAGAAAGTTTGTGTCTAGGTCAAGGAGTTTTGGATCATCTCGTGAAACTAATAAAGGAAGAGTTGTTGACTGGGTTTTCCCCTAGATATGGGTTTTTCCCTAGTTGTCTGCCTACATCTAGTGTCTTTGATCTTCGTGTTATGGTTATTGATAATTGCTTGATGAACTAAGTTAAAAGAAGAACACAAGAAAGTTAATAAGAACATAAGAATATCACAAGTAATTATCAACATAAAGAAAATATTTATGCCTTCCTTCTTTTTTAACATTTCCTTGGGCTTGAGGTTTGGTAGGGTGATGGTGAGATCATCTTGGAGCAAGGAAAATACACCCTGAAGATTCTGAGGAGGTTTCACATGTAGGATTGCAAGCCCATGACCACACCTCTAGTCACAAACAGGAGTAAGCTAGATACATCTAGATCAGAGCGGGTAGATCCCTCACTTTACCAACAGTTAATAGGGTTGTTGATGTATTTGGTAAATATGGGGCCAGATATGTTTTGCAGTTAACTCTTTGAGCCAGTTTATGGTCAAGCCCACTAGAGTGCATTGGATTACTGCCAAGCATGTATTGAGATATCTTAGGGGGGTAGTAGAGTACGGATTGTGGTATAAACAGGATGATGGGATGAGGCTTGAGGGCTTCATGAATGCAAATTGAGCAAGGAGCTCCATAGATATGAAGAGCACATCAAGATGAATATTTAGTGTGGGTTAGCGGTTGTTCCCTCGTTTAGCCGAAAGAAGAGATCACTTGCATTGAACTTCATCGAGGCCGAGTACATGGATGTCAGTTTGGCAAGGTGCGAAGCTATTTGGTTGAGCAAGCTTCTCGTGAGCTTGTTTGGGATAGAGTTGGAACCCACCGTGATCCCTTGTGACAATCAGACTTGCATCAAGCTCTCTAAGAATCCAGTGTTTCATGATTGCTCAAAGCACATCAACATACATTATCATCACATCAGGGATATTGTTGAAATAGGTATCATTACACTCTAGTACGTATCAACAAAGGAGCAGACAGCAGACATTCTGACCAAGGCTTTGCTAGAAAGCATATTTGTTTACCTTAGAGAGAAGTTGGGTGTAGTCCAAAACCCCTTCCTCTTTAAGGAGGAGTGTTGAATGGAGTAGAGAAGTAAGGGTTTTGCTTGCCTAGGTGCTAAGGCTAGCAGAGGGACCCACAATATAGCCACTTTAGCAAAATATTAATTGATTTAATTATTTCCTAAAGTTAGACATAGCAAATATTTTAAAATCCTAAGCTAACTTATGATTTAATCTTATCCCTTTACCACAATTTAATATGTCATTGAGATATATGTTAGGGTTGAGGTCGAAATTATAATAGGAGATAGAGCGAATAAGTGGCAGGTTAGTTGAGCACAAGCAGTGTGTCAGATCAGCGAGAGGAAAAGACTAGGGTTCAGCAAATCGCATTGGTTCAGTGTCCAAGAGGAAGAGATTGAGATAAGGCTGAATTACCTTAGCTCAAACAATGTTTACGCAGTCTCCAATTCACACGGAACAAGGATGCAGTCGCACATGCGCACAAATAGGCAAATCTGTGTAGTCTTTCAGCAGATCAAGTGCGCAGAAGGAAGATCAAGTCATCTTGGAGATTGATCAATTATTTTCCTGCGGTGAACAGGAAGTTCTCCCTTGCTATAATTTTCTAAAGAAACCCCTTTGGTTGAAGATAATGAAAAGACACACAAAGGAGCAGGCTTTCCTAGGAGCTGAGGTTTCTTGGGTATATCTTGTGTCCTATGTGTTGAATGTGTTTGTCTTGAGATTTATTATTTATTTTCTATTGTGCATGCTAAGTTAGAAAACTCGGTGTATTTGCAATTTAAGTTTCTAATGCAAAAGTTGTTTGTATTTATGGTTTTTACACTTAGATTATTGCATATCAATTGTGGGTTTAAGGAAATCTAACAATCAACTGCTCATCTACATACACTACAAGATATACAATAGTTTTGCCAAATTTCTTGATAGACAAAGTTGCATCGTCAAGATTAAAGTGCTTGAAATTCAATTCCAAAAGATGCTCAATTAATGTTTCATACCAAGACCATGGTACTTGTTTCAAGCCATATAGGGATTTGATGAGTTTACATAGTTTTTGTACTTGTCCCTTCACAACAAAACCTTTTGTTTGAGACATAAAGAAGTTCTCTTTCAAGTCTCCATTTGAAAAAGCAATCTTCACATCTATTTGGTAAATTTCCATACATTATGTGTTGCAAATGAAAATTAAGAATGGATGGTGGCCCATTTTTCTGTGGCAGCAAAAGTCTCCTCATAATCAATCCCTTCTTTCTATGCAAATCCTTTTGCCACAAACCTTGCTTTATGCTTCTCAATTGAGCCATATAATTTGTACTTGTTATTGTAGACCCATGTGCAGCCAATTGGTTTGGTTCCAAATGGAGGGTACACCAACTTCCATGTCCCATTCTTCATGAAAGCATCATACTTTTTGCATTGCTTCTTCTCCACTCATCATGAGAAGCAGTTTCTTCAAAGGAAGTTGATTCAAAATTAGTAGATCAAATCAAATCATAATCATATGAAACATCCACATCATCTACATCACATGAATCAAAATTATCTACATCACCTCCATCTTGTTTGATGGAAACTTCGACTCTTGTCTTTCTGACCTCATCGGGATGAACACTTTCAAGTGTTTTGATGAGCCATTTCGGCAAACCTTTCTAAGTTGGTCCAAGTTGCTACACCAATTGAGATGATGTTGCATAAGATGTAGCCCTTCAATCCTGTCAATCACAGCGTTCAAAGGATCTTCCTGATCTGATGAAGTGGCCAAAACCTCATAAGGGACAAATGGTGCTTCAAAAGGAGATTCCAAGGATTGTTCCAAGATAGGGGTCCCCCCTTAAAAGATGTGGAATCACATTATCAAATTCATGATATGTCATTACGTGAGTGAATCTATCTAGATGATTAAGATGTCACTTAAGATTTTATCATTCTTGGAAGATTCAAGAAAATTTACATACTTGGAAAGAATATACTTCTTACCTCATTGTAGCGATAATATGCCTTGGTCATGTTTGAGTACCCCAAGAAGATGCACTTTTGACTCATTGCAACAAGCTTGTTTCTTTGCTCGTTAGGAATCAAGGCATAGCAGTTGAAAGCAAGACCCTAAGATGCCTCACCGAAGGCATGTGCCCATACCACATTTCATAAGGAGTCTTATTTGTAAAGGCATGAGATGGACACCTATATTTCACATATACAACACAAAATTGCATCAAACCAAAACATCAACTTTAAATTTTTGAAAAATATCATGGAACAAACCATATGAAAGATAGACTTGTTCATTCTTTCAGCTACACCATTATCTTGAGGATTGTATGCAACCATTGTTTGGAATTGAATGCCATGTTGGAGAAGATAGTTTTCAAATTCATTAGATGTATATTCTCTTCCACTATGAATACAAAGAGAGCCAATATGTGATTATGCTTCATTTTGAAACCATACATGAAAATTTCTAAAAGTTTCGAAAGCTTGAGATTTATCTTTGAACAAGCACACCCAACACATCTTGGTGTAATCATCAATAAAAGGCATGATATATTTATTTCCATTAGCAAATGGGACCACATAAATCAAAGTGTATCAATCCAAGTTTTCTACATGCTCTAGAAGTGGAATAATGTAAGGGTTGTTTGCTATATTTTCCAAGGGTACAAGCATTATATTGTTTCAATTTCCTATGAATAGTAAGCAAACTAAAAACGGCATTTTTTTCAACAAAGGAAGGCTATCATAGCTAATATGTCCAAATCTAGCATGCTATAGAAGACTATGATAGCAATGTACCTTCATTGTGATGAGAGAGGTATACAGAATTATATGCATAAACAAATTTCCCTTTCGAATTTAGCATTCTTTCATCCTCCACTCCAGTCATGACAACCATGTTGTCAAAACCCACCCTTATCTCAACTTCACCATCAAATATATGAAGGGAGTGGCCTTGCTATCAAATGTGCACAAGGGACAACAAGTTTCTTTGCATCTCCCGAAGATAAGCACATCAGGCAGAAGAAAATCTAGGAATCCAAGCAATTTAAGCCTAATGGTGTCGATTCCCGAATGTTTGAGACTTGATCTCTCTGCAAAGTACATTATACCATATACATTGTCACTGAAAATTTCAAAGAAATCTCTCCACAAGGTCATGTGGCATGTTGCACAATGTGTCAAGCAGCCATGCATCTCTCCGAGAAGCAAATGAAGTGAAAGAAACCTTCAATTACTCCAATATTGCAATGGGAAACGATGTAATGAGCAGATTCATATGCTTTACCTTTCACTAGATTTAATGTTTATTTATTTAAATTTTTTTTGTTACGTTGTTTGTCTTTGGTCTTCTCCCACAGGATTTTGCATGTCATTGCATCATGTCCATTTCTGCCACAACAAATACAATGGAGATCATGTCTCTCACCTTGATTATGTCTTCCCCACCTACCTCCACAATTCTTTCTTCCATGTTACCTTTTACTACCATTTCGTCAAAAGAATCATGTGATTGATTTTTCCTTTCTAAGCAAGGTACACAGTCTCTCCAATGGGTTGATTTGTTGTCTTCCTCTTTCCAAAGTCTTTCTCACATTCTACAACTTTCTCCACCAAAGATTCAAATGTAATAGGCTTCAGTTGATCACTAGCTTGTAGGGATTCAAGGTAGTAAGAATATGAAGCGTAGAGAGCGTTGATGAATGTTATGAGAGGAATATCTATCTTCACTCCAATGGCATCGATGTCATGCATGATGGTTTTCATCTCAGAGGCTAAGGCCATGGGATCATCATCCTTCAATTCCTGGTTGAAGAGCTCCATCAGCAATTGCACGGGCTTCAATTCTGAGTGTGTGTCCTTTAACTTCTTAAAAGCACCATAAAAATATATAATGGAAACAATATCACTGCTCACCCCTTCACTTTGTAATGCAACAATCAAGGCATATGCTTTATTGTCTTTGTTCTTCCATATGGCTAGCTCTTTATCTGATGTAAGCTCATTAGGTCTTTTGTCCTGCTCCTCTTAACTAGTGACATCTTCTCCTTCACATATAATTCATTAAAGATCAGAGTGTGTTTGATTTTTCTCGACCACTCTCAGTGGTTCTCCTTGCATGTGAACACCACCTCTACAAAAGATATTGCGAGAATGCATCTTCCAAAACTAGCCATAAGAATATGGAAAATCTTGTGCCTTCTACACAAGGTTTCTAACACTGAATAATGTATGCTGGATTGTACAATGTTCGGTGTTTATTCCATGTCTCTATAATCAAACACACAAATCATATTCTCATTCCATCTTTATCAATGCACATTGTCACAGCTACTATTTCTTTTTGACAAATTAAAACAGATTAGTTCAATATAGTGTTCTATGAAAAGGCTCTTAAAATATGCACATCCATTACCTTCAAGTAATATGAAGACTTCAAAAGAACTCCAAGTGAGAATTAACATAAACAATCATTGAATCAAACCCTTTAAATTAACACAGGGATCACATCGTCAGTAGATGGACACCAATGTTAACTACATGATGTGGGTTAACAAGCAGACATTTGTCCTCCTCGAGAGCCAGTCAATCTATGATAATCATACCAATGTTTGAATTCCACGCACCCTGGGTCAAGTCTATGCCCTAGCCAGGAACATAAACACACTAGAGATGCCCAACTATAAAGCACTTTGCACAACGAAATATAACAGCAAATTGATCAATAACGGTCCACAAGATTATGGCCCAAAAATATGTTTCTTATTAGTCCATCAATAAGAAAACCATAGGGCTCTCATACTAGGGATGATGGTCCATTACAAACCCTAATACAATGCTAAGATACACAGTCAGTCCTTTGACTGATAACCTAGGGTGCCTAGTCCATCAAGCTCTCATCTACCCAACAAATACAAGCAATTGTCCTTTGCCTACAAAACATAACCAACAAGAACGTTGACTCACCTAGGCTTGTTCCTTTAACCCACAATCCTCATATCAGCCTTGTTGTAACTTGTTGTAGCCTTCAATCCGTTGCTACAGTCTTCTTTTTAACCCTTGGTTTGTCTACTATAAGCTCTACAAGCCCTCAACTCTCTTGTATTTCCCTAGCCACTATTTTAGCCTCTTCTAGGCCTTAACTACCCAACTGTAGACCTCGACATACCTCCTTAGCACTTGATCTGCCTGGACCTGCCCTAACCAGGGCTCCTAAGACTCTTGTCCAGCCTTGGTCTTCTTGCACAAACCTTGGCCATATCAATTTGTTGCGACAGGCCTGCAACCCTTAGCCCTCTAACAGACTTCAACTGCCTTGTTCTAGCTCACAAAACAAACCTCAACTCGGCCTTCTTCTAGCCATAGAGCTCAACTTGTCTTCTTCCTTGGTTGTGGCTCCTTTGGTATACCAAAACACATAAAAATCACCTCTTTCAGTTGTCCTTTGCTTCTACAACTATCCTTCTTCCTTAGATCTGCTGATAGGTCCCCTTTAGCCTCACTCCATAAGATGAATGTACTTCTCCACTTGTGATGATATCTTAGCCTCTCCTTTGGCTTGTATTTATAGTTTTCCTTTAGGCGACTTAGGAGACCTTTTGGTCCTTCAAGAGACCCCACTTCACCATTCAACAATTAATTAGAATATAAAATTCATTATCTTGGTTTCCAAGCCCACTCCTTTGGGTCAAAACCACAAACCTTGGGTGACTTGCCCACAAGCTCTATTTTTGTGGGTTTTCTGCACTCAAAATACCTTCCGAGCCACCCAAATTTCAACAAACAATATAGAAAATAAAAGTATGTAGTCGACTTGACATCCAACTAGCAAAGCCCTTAAAAACTCCACTAGCTCCTTGAATCAAATCTGGAGTTCTATCAAGAAACCCAATGCCAATAACGTTGGTCACTACCCCAAATAATGGTTAATTCTTTGACAAATAGCATGTACCTATTATGGAATGCGCTAGCCAAAATATCTTGGTTTTCCCCATCTATGAGAACTAAATCACGGAGAGTGAGAGGGAACACAAGGAAAAACTAGACAAGCAGAATGTATTAAGGAATGCCACAATTCAAAGAAAAATGGAGAAGTTCCAAGTCTCTGAGAATAGGATTTCAAAGTCGATGTCGCAAAGAGCAAAGTTGATGGATCCAAGAAGTTTTCAATTATGGAGAACAGGCAGCAAATGAAACAATTAGAGTTTCTCAGACATAGATATTCCTAACACAGACAAATAGACAAGCAAGAAGGCAAGAAGGAGCACAAAACCTAACGTTTGAGTGTCATGGAGTTAAGAGAAAAATCCTCGGCTCTAATACCATGTCAAAGTGAGGATTAACTCCACAAGATATGATTGATTTCAATTAGTGTGAATCATTCTGTCATACATAGGACAATCACTCCTTTCTTCATCTTCTATATGGCGTTTCTAATGCTTCAAATTCCTAATTATTTACATAGTACTTACAATTACACAAAATCTTAGAGGATTATATGTCCAGCTCTAGGTGATTCTAAATACCAATGTTGCACAACTCATCACACTATTGACTCGTCGACTTATATAAGGCTCGGGAACAACCCTTATAAGACTCATCAAAATACAAAAAAAACTTTAAAATAAGGTCAATTTTAAGCACAAAAAAGAAGCTAATGACAATTCCAATCCTTATAAAAAACACAATATATGTAATAATTCATTACATCATCTCATATCTATGAAAGTACAACATAACATATTCGATTTTTGTAAGCAAAACATTTATGTATTGAATAAGAAAAGGAATCATGATTCCATAATTAAAATAAAAGATGTCAGCAAGTTCAAAATTCAAAAACATGTCATAAATGATAAATGATTGTCTCACAACAGTCTTGAGTCTCATCACTCATGGACGACTATGACTACAATAAGCCCTCGTGGAGCTAGTGCTAACATCAGAAGGTTGAAGTATGAGGCAGGTGTATTTGGAGTTTCCATTTGAGATGGCAAACTAAAGAGATCCTCAGTCTCTTCATCAATCCAACTCAAATTAGGGGACTCCTCCTCCACAACCCAATCAGACTCTAAATCAATAGTATCCAATAAAATTGGATCTGTATTATTTGATTGCACTTGTTTTGTGAGCATTCGAAGGTTGTAGTATATGAAAACCAGCTTCTCCAACCTCTCATGCTCCAACATGTTTCTCTTTTTGCTATGGATGTGCTCAAACACTGACCAATTGCGCTCACACGAAGAAGCACGGCAGGGTTGACTCAAAACTCTGATGGTGAATTCCTGTAATTATGGTGCCTCAGTGCCACAATCTATCCACCAATGAGCTGTAAAAATATAACAACAAAGATTATCAGTTTGCAATGTCAAACATATAAAAAGAGAACTAGCAAAATTACAAGTTGGGTCTGATCCGATGAAGCCTCCTTTAGCCTCCTCCAAGAGCTCCTTCACTATGCAATGAAGTCACTCAACACTCATAGAAATTAGCCAAACACTCAAAAGACAAGTGAATGACAAATGGAAGCAAGAGAGGTGCCTATAAAGCATTTTCTTCCTTCCAATTTTCCTTTCCCTCCACCTCATTTCAAAAAAAGAAAAGAAAAAAAAATTGCCTTTTGAGGGTCAACGGGTCTGATGCGGGTCTTATGGCATACTCGCGGGTCTTCTACGAATAGCAGGGTTTAATAAAATACCCGCTGAGTCCGAGTCTTAAGAGCGGGTTCTATGCGAGTGACCCGGATCGCTATAGAACCCACCAAGACCGGTGGGTACTTGCGGGCCTTATACAGGTGGTGCTTCACTACTAAATACTTGTTCATTTAAAGTTTAAACTAAATTTAGATGCCCATGGGCCTATAAGTAAGGAAAGAAAATGTTTTTATGGGAAGCCATTGTGCATTATCATACAAATGAACTCCAGAATAAGATTTTAGACCAATAATTTCAATGTTGAAATTTGATGACTAAAATGTTTCCTGCAAACCCAACCCAGTTTTAGTTTCACCTTATCACTCCCATTCAGTTAAATGCCCTTTCCCATAAACATACATTCAACATATAGAATTCTAAAAATGAAATTTTCAGATTAAAAAACATGGGACTGTCAAGACATGCTGAAAATAGATATGGAAATAAACAGACCAGCAACACATAAAAATACAAACAAATTTTCGGTCAACTTAGACCTAGGCAAAACCCTTCAATCTTCTCAGAGGAAAACTTGTTAGAGAGCTCTTCAAATTTATTTATCTTTCAAGTTCAGGAAAAATACATTTGCAAACAAAACAAAACAACAAAATACAATTTATCTCTTCAACCCAAAACTCCTTGAAAATCATGCCCACTTTGCCTCAATTTTCATGCCCACTTGAAGCTAAAAATATGTACTATATGGACTACACTATACAGATTCTATACAGACTGTAGGCATTTTTTTCAAAAAAAATCAAAAACTTCTCTCAAACGGCATATAGCTCACAAATTAAATGATGTTCATACTGTACGTTATGTTATCTTCTATGCCTCGATTTTCATGCCCAGCTTTGCCCAGAAATCACTATTTTAGCTTGTTACAACAAATTTCTCCTTCAAAACTTTTCTCTAACTCTCAGCCTCCTTTCTCCAATCTGCTCATGAAGAATGAATGCAGTGCCTCTTTTCTTTTCCCCTTTTTGTTTCCCTAAATGACTTTTGGGCAACCCTAAGATCTAATGGCTCAGATGCATTTAGATCAAAGGATGAGAATAAATGTGCATTTAATTCTCACTTTCTATTTTTCAACTCACTTATTAAATAAAGTACCCACATTGTACTTTGTCTAAAGTCACTTTTCACTTTATAATTTAACATTGACTTTACCACTTATAAAGTCACTTTCACTTTATAAAGTCACACTTAGGAAAAGAATTATTTTGAACACTTTTCCCTAGGTAGAGACTAACCCATGGGAAACCACTTGTCCAAGTTACATTAAAAATCAACATTCAATTTCATATTGCCTAAATAAGAAGTGCAATGTCCATGATCATAAAATAAGGCAGATAAAGAGGTGTCCAGTCACAGGGAGTTCACACTCTTCTTTTAACACTAGAGTATTAGGTATTCATCTTATAACATTTTAGTGATCCACAATAAACTACAGAGTTTTGGGCTTGCAGACAAATGTTATGTTGCCTACAACAGCCCAAATTTGTTAAGCATGTGATGTGGAAGTGCAAAGTGTTTGATTCAATTATTGTCGAGTTTAATGTTCTATTATTCTCCCCTTAACTAGGAGAATAAGTGGAAAGAAGTGGATGATTCAACAATTTGGCTAGCAAGAGTATGCAGCATGTAATCAGGCTCACAGGCATCTATTTCTTGCAGAAAATTTGTGATGCAACTTTTGAAGAAATGAATATTATGTTCAACTTGGAAGAACTTTCAACACTATCCTGCATAAGTTTCTAAATCCTAATGATCTGGCCAGAGAAAGCAGGGCAAGTATCTGGAAGCTCCTTCCAAATTTCCAAAGAAAGGCAAGTTGGGAATGGCAAACATGTATATTAGGAAAAAAGATGTGGCCAAATAAATTTTTGAACTTGACTTCACCATGATACAAGACCAATACCGACATACTAATATAGTACATGGCTCCATAAACAATATGAATAAATAAAAAACAAAAGAGTTCATAAAAGTTAAAACAATAATGCATTTATCTAGCCTGTCAGGAGTTGGGGTTAACTACGTTAATACAGCCCACCTTAGTTTGAATCCTAGCTAAATTGTCCACTATGGTTTGCGGGCTATTATATAAGGCCAAGGGGTTATGATGGCAGCAGCGCAACATGATCTCGTGGCATGGATGATAGTGTGTTCTAATTACCAATTTCCCTTGTACAAAAACTAATAATAATAATAACAATGCATTTATCTAATTATAAAGGTGAGTAGTTTCCAATTGCATGGTCCAAAATGAAAAAATGCCAAAACAATGTGGAAGTGTGAAGCTATAGTTTGTAGTGATAAAATGCAAATTATTTACAAGTAATTACAAATGAACAAAAATTAAGTGTTAGTTTAACAGTGGATAAAACAAGTTGCACACTTTTGCCACCACCTTTAAGTAAAATCTTCTTCCAGTCGTGTCATTTCACTCAAAAATAAGCATATAGAGGAGCAAATATTAACACTGGATTTCATTTATGAAACTGCAACAATGCCCATTTAGGAAAATACCAAACTAGCTCCATCTATGGTCTCCACAAAGATTCACTTCCTTCCATTTCAACATACTAATGTAGGTGTCATATATTTTAAAACCAATTTACATAAAGTCACCCATCCTAGAAGTTCTAAAGAACAACATTTTTTTTAATATATATTACCAAGAGGAGCATCTTAGAAATAAAAATTTACTTTCGTGTCATCCAGAAATTGGTAAGAATACACAACTAAGCCACAATCTTTATTCATATCCAAATGCCCGCAAGCAAGTTTTTTTCTGAAAATTAACTCAAACAAGGAAATGCTGCAATCAATCTAGATGATCTTAAAATAAAGTATAATATGGATAGGAAACAATCCCACCTGTTGGATTTCATTGAAGCGCACTTTAGCATCCCCTTCCAACGCAACACCATTAAGAGTGGCTTCCTTAATCTCAACTGCAATTGAGAGGAAATTTGTTGAATTTAAGAACTAAGGAATCAACATTCAAACTGCATTATAAATCAAACGTAGAAACATGTAGCTCTTATTGCCCAAAACATAAGACATCATAATATTACAGCAATTGAACCAAACTATAATATCATACTCTAACATCAGCAGATAAAATGAAACGATGCAAATTCGGAAACAACATGCTTGATATCTGTTGTCCCGGTTAATGGAGAAATGTTCCAGGAAAACAAGTTAATGTTAGGATATTCAAATGCCCATTTTCATAGATTTTGTCAAAAAAATAGATGCCATTTATATGCTTTAAATGTAGTAGGGAAAGGTATAAAAGCTAAAGGCTAAGTTTAAGCAAAACCTTATATTTTAGCAAATACAATGGATACATTTTTATCTTCAGTAACCAAATTTGAAACAATTCCATAATTATGAATGAGCACCATATTCATGGAGTTGGATTCTTCCTTCAATCCTCTGCCTTGTCACATGCATGTGTGATCTGATAGATCTGGATGTTGTCATTGCATGTGGCATGTTAAAATACTAAGGTCTGCTTCTGCATTAGAGAGGGTTCGTTTTAGATTAGAGGGTTATCATACTATATTACAGAGCACTGATTTTGTATAGCTGAACTTCGATTACATCATAAACTATGTTCTAAACAACTTGTTGACAGGGAAAAATGTACCGCCAACAGTAAGGGGATCTCCTTGGTGTGAAGTCTAAATTAAACCTCACACCATTTGGGATAGTAGTCCTGTTGAATTTTGTAGCTATGGTCAGTCTTCATAATTTATATTTTACCCATTGTAATGTATAAAGAATTTGTAAGAAATGCTCTTCATGTCATTTTAATTATTTAGTCCTTGAAAGAATTATTGTAAAACATGTTCTTCATGTCGGATTTAAAAGAGAAAATTTTGAAATCTGAAATTTGAATTTTTGGCTCCAAATAGTCAAGTCGGCCCCGGTGAAGAGACACCCATTCGTGAAGGCAGAACACTATATAAAGACATTTGACCTCCTCAAAGGTGCCCATTCGACTTCACACAAGAAAGAAATTTCTTGCCTTCCAAGCGAAGGACAAGAAGAACAAGAAGGACGAAGATCCCTCTCTCTCTCTCTCACAAATTTCTCTCTCTAGACCTCGCACGTGTGAATTATGGGCAACAGTTTCTAGGCAGGACAAAATTTTGAAGGGCAGAAGTTTGATTTGGCTTGACTTGAGGGTTGTAGACCAGGTTTGACCATAGCTTGTTGATTAGTTTGATTTCATAGTTGACTAGCAGCTTTAGATGTATCTCTTGTTGAACTAAATAATTTCTCTAAGAAAAAGGTTGTTGGGTTTTTCCCCAAAGTGGGTTTTCCCAAGGTAAGACTTGTGTTCTCTTTGTGCGTTGTGATCTCTATTGTCCTTATGCTTTTATGGTAGAATTTCTGAAGTGTAATTACTTAATGATAAACAAGAATTGTTAAAAGAAGATTTATATCATTTGAAGAAATTATCAGTATTTCAGAGATATAGTGCTAGTATCTATTGCACTTGAAAAATCAACATGGTATCAGAGCTTTGGTGACGAAACGGACATTGGGATCACTCTTGAGAAGATTTAGTAAGAGATCTCTCTTGAAGAAGACTTATATCCATAATCTACTTGTTTATCTGTGATCATGGGTTCCTCTATTAAGCCTGAGAACAAATTGGAAGGAGCTAAAAATTTCAAAGCTTGGAAGACAAGGATTGATCTTCTCATTGCAAAAGGTTTGTTGGATATTGTAAAAGTCAAGGTCATCGAACTGGAAAAAGATGAAGAGAAAGCAAAGTTTGAGAAGGATGATATCACAGCTATGAGCATCATTGTGGACTCTATCAAAGATCACTTGATTCCTTATGTTTCAAGTCTTCAATCTTCAAAGTAGATGTATGATGCCCTACCCGGTTTGTTCACTATCAACAATATTGGTCAAGCCATGAGTTTGAAGAATGAACTTCGTGATGTTAGAATGACAAGGAATGATACTAGTGCCTCATATTTCATGAGGATATCTCAACTAAGAGATCAACTTCAAGCAATTGATGAAGTCATTTACGAGAAGGAATTAGTAACTACAACACTTAATGGTCTACTGGATTCATGGGACTCATTTGCAATAGGGATATGTGCTACAAAAGAAAGTTCCAAAGTTTGAAGAGCTATGGACTATTTGTACTCAACAAAAATCAAAACTCATACCAAAAGGAAAAATTCAAAGGCCAGATGAAGGAAACTCTCAAGCATATGCAATATGTTTCAAGAAGGGTGGAGGAAGAAAAACGTTTGGTTTCCAAAGAAGAAATGAAGGAAGAAGCTCTAAAGACAAAGTCACCGGATTTGTCCCCCCCCCCCCCGACGTGTCGCAAATTCAGCGTGTCAGACACGATTCTCTCCTAACTGTTAATTCTAGATAACAATGGTATGTTTTATGCTTAAAAGCAATTTACTTCAATTTTTCTTATTAGCACAAGCTCAATTTCCATATTAGCAATCACATAGACATGAAAGTAAATGCACATAGAACATAAATAAAAATAGCAGAAGAAAAGTCAACACAAGAGG
>APFE030218520.1:82463-114877 GCA_000404065.3 Pinus taeda | reverse complement strand
AAAGTCTGCAACTTCACTAGTAGTAACATGTGGATGTCCGCACTTTCTCTGTCTGTGGCCTACGCAGCTTCGCTCCTATGTTGGCTTTGGCCTGCGCAGCTTCGTACTTGAACTATCTATGCTCTAGGTAGCTTCGTACCTGCACTATCTGTGCTATGCGCACTTTCGCACCTGCGACATCTTCTGATCTGCGCACCTCCGCACTTGATGCTTCAGTGATACTGTGCACCTTCGCACCTACACCTTCTCTTATCTTGTGCACCTCCAGATATAGGCAGTTGGTCAGTTCTCAAATATACCCTAGACTGTCAAATTCACAGATCTGTTCATTCGCCAAAGAGATCTCACCCATCAGCATATCTGACTTATAATGCTCTCGTTTCTTCTTGAATCAGGTTCGACTACAACTCACCAACCGATTATCAGAAATTCAGATCTTGCTATTCTTAAGATATTCAACACACTTGTATCCAGCCAAATGATCTCCTTTCCCTTTTATAGCCAAGGCCTTACTCAAACCATGGATCAAAACCATTGAGAAACAATACTAGGGACCCAAAAACTAGGTTCAATATTTTAGATGCAAAACCATGAACCAAAACCATAGGATCAAAAACGTCAGGCTAAATACCATGGACCAAACTTAAGATGCGCGTTTTCCTCTGCATGAAAGTCTGTGCATTTTAGGTTCACACCTTTTGGGCGGGAGACTTGCGAACATGTCCGCACCTTTTCAATGATCCTCCTGTGCAACCTGCTGATGACCGCACCTTTTGATTGGTGCACCTATGGAACCTGAAAAATAACATTGTTGCACTACAATTTATCATCTGCGATGAGTGAGTTGCCATCAAGTACAACATATGCATCATAATGCCAAGAATCTTTAATGCCAACATTCATTATGCACTGTGTACCTAAGATCCCCTTATCCAATTTCGAGCAGATCTAGGACACAAACACCACAAAAAATATGTCTTTATTAAATAGTGAATTACATAAAACTTCACCTTCAGAACATTGTGAATGAAATTCTTCAAATAATGAGAATGCCTAGCACATAGCCCCTTGAAGCAACTTGTCTTCAAAAATAAATGTACACTTTGCTGAAAGGCTTTCTTCAAAATACAACAATGAGCTTCGCTTTTAAAAATCTTCACTTATCACTCCAAAAGTTTAGAAAATAGGCACCTTATGACTC
The DNA here is from genome assembly GCA_000404065.3 of Pinus taeda. Lineage (NCBI taxonomy): Eukaryota > Viridiplantae > Streptophyta > Pinopsida > Pinales > Pinaceae > Pinus > Pinus taeda. The sequence continues at coordinate 113,676 of APFE030218520.1, read as the reverse complement.
CACAAAAGCTCTTGTGACTCCATGACATAAAAAAATTACAAATACTGCTTACCTCTCCAAAATAAAAAATTTAATGCACCTTATGCACTAATCCTCTTTCTAATGTCACTCCTTATATCTCCCAAAATTCACTCATTTAATTTAAAAAAAATAACTTATTTCTCCAAAGGTTTGATATCACTTTATATAAAAAATCACGTTATGATTTAACTTTAAAAAATCAAAAGACACTTTAAATTTTCATAAAGTATACCTTTTCATTGGAGAAAAAGTTGACTATGGTTGAAATTGAATTTTCAACACATTTGTTTTTAGGAAAGGTTGTCTCTCTTCCACGTTGATTCTGCGACCACCCATAGGGTTTGTGCTCGCATGTCATAAATTCAAAATATATAACTTGATGTCGATTTCCACTAAATGCTTCTGTCTAGCAAAATTCACTTTGAATAAAAAACGAAAACCAAGTTCTTCTTTTGTTTGATACATGTGATCTAGGAGTAGTCCACAGGGTTATCATCATTGCATGTGGGCATATTAAGATGATGTGGCCTCTTCATCATTCGTTTCGACTTGAATTTTTGCATTGATAGAAACCTTTCCCCCACATGCCTTGAATCTGCTAGTTTGGAAAAGATTGATCACTTGTCAGCAAGATTTTAGGAGTAACCACAAATTCTAGTCTATTGAAGGTGTCTTCTTTAGGTTCTAATCAATTCAGAAGATAGTAAAATAAATCATAAGTAGTTTTGAAGATCAGAAATGGTCTCAATTCAACAAATCAACTCAGAACTCCACGAATGGTGGATTCGCTCTGTGCTCAAGTGCTGGTAAATCCAAATGCTAGTAAATCCACTGATTCATCCCTCAATAAATGAATAATCATGAAGGAATCATCTCCATGAACTGAACTGTTTTGGAATATTTTAGTTTTGTTCCCTCACAAGAAGCGGCCAGTGGGCAGTGATGTTTAACAGGAAGAGACAGATGACAGATACACACCAGATCCGAAAAATCAAGATCTCGAGATTCACCAGCTAAAGAGACCTATTTGGTAGACAATGACTACACTGGCTCTCTCCATGGTATTTCCTTGATTCGACCCCATGCATCGACAATGACTTTTGTATGCAGCCTCTGAGTTAGCTTGAGAAATTTCGCAAAAAACCCAACAACATTTATCGGGCACCATCAGCATGTACGAGGCTGACCTCTGGATCCTTTTCTTTTAATTAGATTCATATTTAACAACTATGTTGCTAATTTCTTGAACATATGCTCCACGTTGGTCATTTGTGTCCTTGAATTTGGCACATTTCTTGAAGCGACAACCCCATCACTCAGCTGAATTCTCCTCCTCATAGATTCTAGAGCTTGCGGGCAATGAGATTACTGAGAAAGCAGCTACGACATTGGAAAAGTGCCTTGGTTTGAAAATAATTCTGAAAAACATATTTTTGTCAAATAATAAACTTCACAGATGAGGGATCAGTGAATATTACAAAGAGATAACCTAGTAGAGATGATTTAAAAAAATCTCATCACAATGCAAACTCCTTTTAAGAAATATTTGTATTCACAGTGGTAGTTTATTCACTATGGTCATTGAGCATACAGGTCAGCCAAACTCCATTGAAGGGAGAGCACCATCCTTTTACTCTGAGTTCCAATGAGGGACCACCAAGTCACCTTAAACTAATCTATACTGAAGATCTACATTGACTCTTTACCTCTCTGCACATTATCATCCATAGCCTCTTGCTATGCTCAATTCAAAACATACAGGTCTTCACTTCCTTACACTCAACAACACAGCTTCAAATAGACCTTCTCGTTATCTTAATCCCAAGAGCAAATTGTGGCTCCAATACCTAGTGAAGAAAAATCACAAGACTAATAACCATATGTACAACAAATTAACACACAAACATTAAACTGATGGAAAAGGTAGAGAGCCATCATGTGGCCTCTCATGCTCATGTATTCTCTCTTATTCAAATAATCTAAGAATACATCTAAATACATGAGCAAGTGGTATTAAGATAGTGAGTCTACCTTAGACTCACCTTCTTGAGACATTTTCTCAACTTACACACTAATTTAGGAGAGCTAGTTGGAGAGAATGTCTCATCCAAACTAGAATCCTTGGTCTGAGGAATTGTCATGATTTTATTAATTTAATTTAACATTTGGATTTATTATTGGTTTTTAAGAGAGTGAGGCTAACAAATTCTACATGTTTATCACTATCAAACACCTGCGAGACTTAATAACATTATCTAGAACATTCGGTTTATCATTCACTTAAATTTCATATTTTCTATTGGGATGGAAAGGAATTTTACAGGTGTTGGCTAAGGTAGGAAATATTTTGACTCCCATGAATTAGAGATAATTCATACTCTTGAAAGTATTGTAGAAAAGATAAGACAACATTTATGTAGGCCCTCAACCTAGGGTGTTTAGCTGAGTACTCACCTCTAATTTGATTATTAATGAGTTTTGAATGGCCATGCACAGAAATCATTTTAGCTCCTGATCTCTTCAAAAGATATAGTCCTAGAATAAGCACTTCACACTCGCCTATATTGTTAGTGCATTGAAAATTTAGATTGTAATAATACACCTTTTCTATGCTTTCTTTTGAGTTTCAAACCAAACACCTGCCCCTTCACCTTCTTTATAGATTGTTCCATCAAAGTCCCTATTCTAGTGGGCTTCATCCTCTTACTCATCTCTTCCAGTATTTAATTTCTCATCCTCTAATATGCTTCATTTACTTTCTATGTCTAACACCTCTTCTTCTACACATATATCATTGTATAGAATGAAGGAATCCATGTATGAATGCACTGAATAAAGTGGATAGTTATTAGGTTTGTTTTATGCTTACCATATATTCCATTAAACCTTCCCTATACACCCTCCTCTGCTGACCAAAGATAGGAATAGTTACATAAGTCATGTCCATTTGCATGGTACCTTGTAACTTTGCCCCTCAAGATCTTGATAACAACATTCCATATTTGGGAGGCATATTAGCCACTATAATATCCATAACCACACTTTTTGCTAGAATTTGGATCAGATTCACACATAGATCCTTAATGAGACCTAGTCATCTTACTTTACTATGAGTCAAAAGAGTAAAGGTCTTTATAGGGTCTTTTTATATCTAATCCTAACTTTTCCATAATGACTTTAGGCATGAGATTGTGTGAAGGACAAGAATCAAGCATGGCATTGTGCAAAATATAGTCATGAACATCCAAAATAACATAGAAAGGTGACACATTACCATCCCGAGACTTCCCTTCATCTTTAGGTCCAACTAATAATTTAGGTTGATCATGAGTTAAGTTAACTGTGTTGGTTCCCTCCCCTATCTTTAGTGCCTTCATGACTTGAGTTGTATACACATTCTTGTTAATCAATTTTGTCAAAGGAATACAAATTTTGACCTTGGCTAGTTCATTTTAAATACTGAAAGTAGATGGAGATTTATCTACTACTTTAATACTTACATTTTGTTTAATCTGAAAGACTAATATATACTTACATCTTGTTTTTCAAAAACATCCTTTTGAGAGTCATCCTTTATCTAGCTAGTGGAAGGTGCATCACTCTAAATTTTCTTCGGAGGGTTTGCTACAATCTTCATGTTTCTCAAATTGTATTGTTTGTGTACATCCATAATAGCATTTTGGTATCCCTTTTATAATCATCTGTTTTTGCATGGATGACTTATGGCTATGATAACAAGAATAGATCTTGTTCCTCCTTGGTTAGAAAAATATTGTTTATTTCCCCTTCCCCAAAAATATTAATCTGATATTCCTCAGGGTCATTTGTTGTTTCAGTTTCTTCATCTGCATTATTCTTCTAGAATGGGGATTTGATTTGTTTTTGATCCAGTGGGGCTCTTTCATCTCTTTGTCTAATCTTTGGAGGATTCCTTCTGAGGTTAGCATTTCTGATCTGTCGACCACCTTGAGGTTCTCTTGGTGGAGCCTTGTTAGACAAACTCATTCTTTCCATCATCATTTCCATTTTTTTAACTAAGGTATCTATCTTGACATCTCATGAAGAAGAAGAAGGTTCTTATTTGATGGTCACTATTCTTTCAACCTTTATCTTTTCTCTTTTAGCTAAAACGTTTGCTTCCACACTAACAACATTTCTTTGCATTTCTTCTACAGTAGAAGGATTTATCTCTCTTAATTAATAAGACATTTTTGCATCAAAACCATCTGGGAATTTGATCAAAGCTAGCACTAATGGAGGTTGTATTGTTGCTGGAATAAAATAGTAATCATTGTTAAATATATTGCAATAATCTTGAACTATTTCACCAGGAGCTCTCCTTAGACTGTCATATTCGGTTAAGATTTGGAGATTTAAAATAATACCTGTTGGCAATGCCCTGAACCATTTCTTAACCTCTCATGTCAATTTTTGTAAAAAGAGCCTCATTCTCAAATCATCATCGTCAACTTCTTGTAAATATGAGAAGTCATTCATCCTGTACATATGTTGTTTTGTTGTGATTGGTCCATTGCTTTCAAATTGAAGCATACACATCTGATAATCTTGTGGCATGGAATGCAACTATGATGGTAAAACAAGAGAGGCATAACGAGTTACCATGATTGGTGAATGGGAAGAGTATGACACTGCAGTTGATGTGCATATTAGGGGTGGTAAATAATATGGAATTATGACTTTATGAGTTGGTATAAAAGGAATCTGGATGGTAGATGAAATAGGAATAGTGTCGGAAAGAGAAATTACAGGTGGAATCAAAGGTGAAGTAGAAGGTAAAACAACAAAAGGTTAATTTTCTAAAGATTCTTAAGTAGTTTTCTTTAACTTAGTCACTAAATTTTCAAGCTTTTCAAACTGTTGTAGAATGTCTTTATCAGATTTTGAAATAACAAGTTTTTGTAACCATAGGCCTTACTATTTCTATATTATGTATATAAATGTATGCTTGTTGAATGCTATTTAGTTTTATCATTTAGGTCGATTGATAAATTCGTTAACTAAAAGATATGTACTAGCTTAAAAAAAAATTGCAAGCATATATATATTATATATTATATATAGTATATATATTCAGTATATAGTAATATAGTAATATTATATATATATATATATATATATATATGGATATTTTTTTTTTATACTATATCATTTAGGGGCTGATAACCCCATGATAGAGACACCGTTAGTACAAAATTTTTAACAATGTCATTTTTATTTAAAAACATTATATTACATATGCTATCAATTCTGGCAATGATTGATAATCACCATTGATGATTGAACCTTCATCAATGAAGGGAGGTCCGAGAGACCATCAATTGACATAGCCTAATGAATGAGGAGATAAATGCAGAGAAAAAGGGCTTTAATGTCTTCTCATTTTAAGCCATAATCTTGGTGTGGTGCTAGGTTCAATATGTGAACTACACCCTAATACCAAGTGTAGGATGCACATGTGATCCGAAATTATCTATTATTTGTTTTTTTATTGTTTTAAAACTATAAAATGCTTCATAGAAAATTTCAACTTCATACCATGTACACTATTCACTATGAAATCCTACAACAATTTACAAAGTAATAGTGTATGTGGTATAATGAATAATGATCAAATTTTTAAATTTTAATCTACAATATTGCACACCAAAGGGAAACCATTCGCATGAAGTTTAGAAATATTACATTGATAGTTGAAAGTTACTGCAACATCCATTGCATCAATATTCTACTTACACATTTACTAAATAATACATTAAACAAATAACAAGAGTTATCATTCACCTAATATAAGGTAGAATCCTTAATGTAGGCTATCACAATCCTCATTATTTTCTGATCATCACTACAATGATCAAACTTTTAAAATTCCAATGATGTTTGACTAAAGTTGCTAACCCACTTGGTTGTCCACCTTAGCATCACTAATGTACTCTCCTCCCCTTTGGCCCCTGAAACTGTAGTGGGGATATAGAAAGGAGGAGAGAATAATATTAGCTGATAGTAATTGAGTCCATAACCTTCATGTGCCCACATCACCAATTCCTATCCTCCACACTTTCAATAATGCTCAAGATCACAAATTTACAACAAAAAATAGATTCTAACATGAAAACTTAGAATGTGATTACATCCATTCACCACTATAGAGCACCGCGATGTCCCCTTCATAAAAATGTGTTCCTTTTATAGAATATTTTAAGTGGGGATTAGATGTGACATTTTCTTTTATATGAAAATAACTAATTATCAAATTCCATAAATAAGATTATTCATCTAGCCACATGTCCTATCTTGAATTTGACTCTCATGTAAATAAATATTTTCTCTCAACAAAGAGATATATGTTCCTAAACTTACTCCTAGATGTTCCATTAGGCCCTCTTACCTTTCCTTAAGTTTTTCTATTTATTTTAGTTAACATTTTGTTGTCAACTAAGAGGCATAGTCAATTGTATTTAATTCCTTAAATTTCTCCTTTTCAAATTTAACTATTTGTTTTATGATTTTCTCAATTAGAGGAGGTTCTCTTGATTTTAATTTATTAAAATCACTCATTTAAATAATTCCAATATTTCACATATCTATTTAGATTTTAGCTCACTTATGTCCAGACCAAATTAAAATTTAGATTATTCCCCACTTTAATCGTGACACCTTGTATTTTTTTATTTTTTTATCTATTATTCACTTAGCTCTAACTTACATTGAACTCATTTTTAGGGTTTAGTTTAGTAACATTAGCTAAGCCAATTATTTTATTAAATGTCTTCATATTTAGTTTAGTTCTCATACTTTCTCTTATTAAACTTTAGCATATAGGCATGTCCAATAACTTATCAATCCTTAAATTCTTATGAAATAGTCAATTCATATGTTTCCTTATCCTCCATCTAGAGCTAAGGGTTCAACCTCTCATGCCGTTAAACAACCTCATCTTCCAATGCTGCCATGTGTAGCCTTACAAACACATGTGATATGATGAGGGAAAAGAAGTACTGGTCGAAACAAAAACTTGAAACTCTCCTCGTATCACTTATTAATAGTTTGATGGGAACTGGGGATCAAGGTTCCTCTTGTTGTGCACCCCTTAGTAGTACATCATAAGAAAAGAATCCATGTTTGGTCCTTGATGAAATCACATAACTCCAAGGATAAGCACTCATGTACTTCATCTCTAGCCATGGATGGAGTATGATTAACGAAGTTGATCATGCCATTCCAAATATGTTTCTTATCCTTCTCCTACAACCCCACTACTCATATGTAGGTTTCCTGCTCAGTAGTCATCAAAGCCTGCAAAAATTGTGAGAACACCCATAAGCCTAATCCATATGTAAGCATGCACACTATCTACCACAATATCAAGTATCCAAAAGATAAATATATAAATCATAATGTGATTCAAATGATCATGTTATGGGTTGTTTCGAAGTTCTATTTTCCTTCCACACTCAAGAAATGGTAATTAAAAGTTGGCAAGCATGGTATAACTTCAATTTAATAAGAATCATATCGATCACATATAAAGGTCATAATCAACATCATCATCATCAAAATGAAATTAAAAGTTTGTAATATCATGAATACATATCTCCTCAAAATACATTAAAAGTCCAAATCATTGTACTCATGTGATCAAAGAATAATGTATAAGTCAAACAATGTTTATATCTCATATCAACTAGAGTGGGGCACTACAATTGTTGAGGAAGGTTGAGTATGGTTAATGAAGGTAGAGAATGGTCAACAATATAACACCTTGAGTGATTTTGGTTATCCGTCGTAGATTGTGGTTAACTATTATCAACTATGATTGACACATTCAATTATCCATAATCAACCAAAAATCACATTAGCCAAGATCATGATTAAGGAGTTGCAAGCAAGTAAATCTATTACTTCCCTAATATATATTTAGACTACAATGAAACATTAATAAAGAGAAAAATCATCCACATAACATTTATTACATTTAAATAAAAGTAATTATGGCTATTAAAAATATATCATCCAATAGCATGACTGTGTTTTCTAAATTTAGGCTTAAAAAAAGATCTAAGAGATTGGTTTTCGGGGGTACACCTTCAATTTATCCAAGGAACCACTAACAAGATAGCTAAGATCCTAAAGAAGCATAAGGTTACTTTGAGATTTATGTTCCTTTATATATGCTATCAATCTTGGCAATGATTGATAGCATCATTGATGATTGAACCTTCATCAATGAAGGGAGGTACTAGAGACCATCAATGGACATAGCGTGAGAAAGAGGAGATAAATTCAGAGAAAAAGGACTTTAAAGGTCTATCTCAATTTATAGCCATAATGAAGTGGTGTGCCTAGGTTCAATATGTGAACTACACCCTAATACCAAGTGTAGGGATGCTACGTGTGATCCCAAGTTTATTCTATTTATTTGTTTTTTATTTGTTTTTAAAACTATAAAATGTATTCATAGAAAATTCACAACTTCAATACTCAATGTACATTGTCACTATGAAATCCTACAACAATTTACAAAGTAATAGTGTATGTGGTATAATGAATAATGATCAAATTTTTAAATTTTAATCTACAATATGCACACCAAGGGGAAACCATTTGCATGAAGTTTAGAAATATTACACTGATAGTTGAAAGTTACTGCAACAGCCATTGTATCAATATTCTACTTACACGCTTACTAAATAATACATTAAACAAATAACAAGAGTTATCATTCACCTAATATAAGGTAGAATCCTTAATGTAGGCTATCACAATCCTCATTCTTTTCTCATCATCACTCCAATGATCAAACTTTTAAAATTCCAACGATGGTTGACTGAAGTTGCTAACCCACTTGGTTGTCCACCTCACCATTGCTAATGTACTCTCCTTTCCTCTGGCCCCTGAAACTGCAGTGGGGATATAGGAAGGAGGAGAGAATAATATTAGTTGATAGTGATTGAGTCCATAACCTTCATGTTCCCACATCACCAATTCCTATCCTCCACAATTTCAATAATGCTCAAGATCACAAATTTACAACGAAAAATAGATTCTAACATGAAAACTTAGAATGTGATTACATCCATTCACCACTATAGAGCTCCGCGATGTCCCCTTCTTAAAATTATGTTCCTTTTATAGAATATTTTAAGTGGGTATTAGATGTGACATTTGATTTTATATGAAAATAACTAATTATCAAATTCCATAAATAACATTATTCATCTAGCCACATGTCCTATCTTGAGTTTTACTCTCATGTAAATTTCCTATTATGCTATTTAAATAAATATTTTCTCTCAACAAACAGATATATGTTCCTAAATTTACTCCTAGATGTTCCATTAGGCCCTCTTCCCTTTCCTTCAGTTTTTCTATTTATTTTAGTTAACATTTTGTTGTCGACTAAGAGGCATAGTCAATTGTAGTTAATTCCTTAAATTTATCCTTTTCAAATTTAACTATTTGTTTTATGATTTTCTCAATTAGAAGAGGTTCTCTTGATTTTAATTTATTAAAATCACTCATTTAAATAATTCCAATATTTCACATATCTATTTAGATTTTAGCTCACTTGTGTCCACACCAAATTAAAATTTAGATTATTCCCCACTTTAATCGTGATACCTTGTATTTTTTTTTATTTTTTATCTATTATTCACGTAGCTCTAACTTACATTCAACTCATTTTTAGGGTTTAGTTTAGTAACATTATCTCAGCCAATTATTCTATTAATATTTCTTCATATTTAGTTTAGTTCTCATACTTCCTCTTATTAAACTTTAGCATATAGGCATGTCCAATAACTTATCAATCCTTAAATTCTTATGAAATAGTCAATTCATATGTTTTCTTATCCTCCATCTAGAGCTAAGGGTTCAACCTCTCACGCCCTTAAACAACCTCATGTTCCAATGGTGCCATGTGTAGCCTTACAAACACATGTGATATGATGAGGGGAAAGAAGTACTGGTAGAAATAAAAACTCAAAACTCTCCTCCTATCACTTATTAATAGTTTGGTGGGAACTGGGGATCAAGGTTCCTCTTGGTGTGCACCTCTTAGTAGTACATCATAAGAAGAAATCCATGTTTCGTCCTTGATGAAATCACATAACTCCAAGGATAAGCACTCATGTAATTCATCTCTAGCCATGGATGGAGTATGATTAATGAAGTTGATCATGCCATTCCAAATATGTTTGTTATCCTTCTCCTACAACCCCACTACTCATATGTAGGTTTCCTACTCATTAGTCATCAAAGCCTACAAAAATTGTGACAACACCCATAAAGCTAATCCATATGTAAGCATGTACACTATCTACCACAATATCAAGTATCCAAAACATAAATATATAAATGATGATGTGTCACAAATGATCATGTTATGGGTTTTTTTGAAGTTCTCTTTTCCTTCCACACTCAAGAAATGGTAATTAAAAGTTGGCAAGCATGGTATAACTTCAATGTAATAAGAATCATATCGATCACATATAAAGGTCATAATCAACATCATCATCATCAAAATGAAGTTAAAAGTTTGTAATATCATGAATACATATCTCCTCAAAATACATTAAAACTCCAAATCATTGTACTCATCTCATCAAAGAATAATGTATAAGTCAAACAATGTTTATATCTCATATCAACTGGAGTGGGGCACTACAATTGTTGAGTAAGGTTGACTATGGTTAATGAAGGTAGAGAATGGTCAACAATATAACACCTTGATTGATTTTGGTTGTCCGTTGTAGATTGTGGTTAACTATTATCAACTATGATTAACACATTCAATTATCCATAATCAACCAAAAAGCACATTAGCCAAGATCATGATTAAGTAGTTGCGAGCAAGTAAATCTATTACTTCCCTAATATATATTTACACTACAATGAAACATTAATAAAGAGCAGAATCATCCACATAACATTTATTACATTTAAATAAAAGTAATTATGGCTATTAAAAATATATCATTCAATATCATGAGTGTGTTTTCTAAATTTAGGCTTCAAAAAAGATCTAAGAGATTGGTTTTCGGGGGTACACCTTCCATTTATCCAAGGAACCACTGACAAGATAGCTAAGATCCTAAAGAAGCATAAGGTTCCTTTGACATTTAGGCCCCTAAACACAATTTGAAGCTCCCTAAGATCAGTAAAGGATCATGTGAACCCCAATGATGGGAAAGGTGTTTATGTCATCCCATGCTTCTGTGGAACTCTATACATTTGTGAAACTCGTCGCTCGATTAATCAAAGGATTCATAAGCACGTGGCTGATATCAAACATGGAAGGTCTCGCTCCTCTGTTTTGATAGAAGATGCAAAGAAGACTAGGCGTCACATCTGCATTGAAGAACTCAAGGTCATTGCAAGGATTGATCATTTTCATCACCTAAAGTTTAGGGAGGCCTTGGAATTTGAAAAGAGACATTTAACCCTGTATAGAGACTATGGTTGGAGTATTAGTAGGTTATGGATCCCTACTTTGTCTTCCTAAAATTTATGTATTCCTTGGTTTTTTATATATAGTATAATATATATATATTAGTTACTATTTATATTTTTTCCCTATCTATTTATTTTTTTCCTATTTCGTTTATGAGGTTTAATACCAATAATTCTAGTTTTTTTGTATTTACAGCTAATATTATTTCAATTCGTTATATATATATATTATATATAATATATATATATATATATATATATATATATATAATATATTATATATATATATATAATGGCTTCATCTTTAATATTTTTATTTTTTATTTTTATTTTTACACCTAGACTTATTGAGTAAACTTAGTTTATATCTTAGACTTTTGTGATCTATATTGATAATAGTATTGTCTTATGGATTAATCACATTTTTAAAATTTGGTCGATGTTTCAAACCAACTAATGTGGTTCATCGTGAGGACAAAGGTGAAAAAATCAATCTTCGCAAATGTTTAAATAGTAGAGAAGTATCCATGTTTGAAATTAGCCATTAGGAAATAACAGTTATAAACTAGCTGTTGGGAAGGTTGTTCAGAAATTAATTATATTGTTAATAGCTTTATTGTGGATTATTTAAATTTGGATATTTTATTCTTAATTTATGGCCTTATTTTATGTTATTTTTGCCAAAAACAAAATAGTTTTTTACAATCGAGTTGTATTTAGTGTTAATTTTTGGAATCTTTTTCTAGTCTAATTTCTTTAAAATCCGATAGGAATTATTTGAAATCACAACCTTGATGGGTAATGCTTGCACAATCGAAGTGCCTTGGGGTTTTTTAGGTTCTGAATCCGTATATACAATAAAAAAACCAGTTTAATTAACACAAATCAAGATTTCACCTCAAATTTTTCTATGAGATTCCAATAGTGGAAAGCTTAAAAAGTCTCACTAAAGACAACTAATTTACAATTTTGGTCTTGAACTTTCTAAGACTTGACCATAATTAATGATTTATTTTTATTCGTATTTTAATCTTAAATTTTTTCACTTGAAATATTTTATTCCAATTTAACTTAATTTTATTCCTATTTTTTTTTTGTATTTTAATATAAATATTTGACTCAATCTAATCTAAATATTTGACATAATAATGGTACGGACACAATTTAAGTCTTATTTATTTATATTTTAATATAAAATATTTACTTTTACATTAAAAATATTATCTCATATAACATTTCCAATTTAATTAATTATTTTTGACTCAATCTAATTCTAGATTTTTTTTTCCAATTTAGCATTCTAATAATTAATTTCAAAACAAGTTGTTTTATGGTGACCATTTCTACATTGATCTCTATTTAATCTAGTACCATGATCTTATTGTTCATCTCATCTTAACGATGAACCACACTAAATGGTTCGAAATGCATCTACTAAAAATTTCCTATATAACTTTAACATTCATGATCTGTGTATCTCATATATATAAAACTACAATTAAAAAAATATAAATAACTTAATCCATTAACCAATAAAATGTGATAAAATATATATATTAACAACTAAGTTTCAATTTTATAATCTAATTATTAAATAGGTATTAAGATTATATAATATTTTTCTAAACGGAAATACATTATAAACTAAACCTAAATACATTATAAACTAAAATAATTTTTTTAATTTATAATATTTTTATTTAAATATTAAAAATTTTAAAATGAAATTACTTAAACATTAAAAATGCAATGAGATTCTTTTAGATATATCTTATCAACTACCCCAAGTTTTCTTCATCACTTTACCTTAAGAAAAAGCCCAAAAGCCCAAACATATTAACAATAGTAGTCACAAGAAATTATTAAATTAAAGTATGTTCCGCACAGTTCATTGATGCACTCGTTGATCCGTTCAAGGTGGGATACTTATCCATCAAGCATAAGTGTGAATCTAGGTTTTGCTAAAACGTGATCGGTGTGGGCAGGTCGGCTCTTCATTTATCACTCGTTTATCACTATATATATATAATGATTGGGTATAGCGTTGGTTACCATCATCATTGTGCCTGCACCTTTCTTTAAGAGTTTTGGCTGTGACTTACATTGCGTTGCGGCGAGATTAGGCTGTGACTTACATTGTTGGATGGCGAGGAGTTTCTGGGTTTATAGAGCATAATGTCGCATACCCGTGGACAAATGGAGGATCTTGATCACTACAGCGAGGTATTCAGTAACTCATATTTATTTTAATAAATTACATCACTAGCCGATTACCAACTCTGCTCGTTCTGGAATTGCTGCTTGATACTTCATTTTTAAAGCTGAATCAATGTCGTAACTAGCCAACGGTCTATATGTGTTGCTCTTTTGGCTTCTGCACGTGGAAATGATCTCTTGGCGATGTACACGCTATTTACGACATTGCATGTGAATGATGATATGATCAGAAATTTTGGTGTTGTATATATCTAAAGGTAGGTAAGAATTTATATTTGTGTTGGTTTATTATATATTAGGGCAAAGATAACCAGCTTGTTATAGGGTATTAAATGCTCTGGTACATGTATGCTATATAAAAAATAACACACAGCTTTTGGTGACTACATAAATTAAAAATAAAAACCTAGTGTTATTTTGTTATAAAGCATGTATGTAATTCTCTAATGACAGTCTGGTTAGCCCTTGTAATCTGGCCATACATACATTAGGATAAATGACATTTAATTAAAATCTCTATTGTATCCCAGAGCTTTAAAATTAACTTTTGAATTCATGTTTGAAAAAGAGGGGATTACTTTGAAGAGAAATTTTATTATAGAGTTATGAGATTGATGAAACCATTTTTGTTTCAGAATTCTCGTGATTACGGACTCCTTAGCAGTACGCCCAATATGGAGTTTCAGAAGAAGTTCTGCATCAGATTTATTCGATTGGTTTATAGTTTGTCAACTTTCCCAAAGTAATAGATCTGGGCTTTTCTATTTGTTTCAAATTCCCTTAATATTCATTCTACTGGCAAAATTCTTTGACTACATTGGTCAATATTTAATAGTGTATGCCTTGTGATAAATCAGCTTCGAGGCTTTCCATGAAGTGTGGCCTTCTGTGGCTAATAGTATCCAAGAATTTCTGATATCGAAGAGCACAACAGAAGTAGAGGTACTACGAATCATTTCGATTTTAATATTTGTTGTTCATCTTCATAAGAGGCTGACAGTGCAACCTGGATTACATTTTGCGCAATTGCGGACATATGGGGTTTTAGTTACATTTGAATTTGCGGCACGCATCTTGCAAATATGTGCATCTGTCAAAGACGTCTTTTTAACTCCTTTGTTTCCTGCTTTGCTCGCTTTTGTAGAGTGGTATGTGTACAGCCCTGACATGATTATAGCGAAAGCTGAATTTAGGGCTTCTGCCTCTGTTGAAAGGCAGTGGATAAGCACGCTAACAGAGATCTTTTGGATAGGTTGCCAAAAATCTCTGAATAGCACCTTGTCAGGAAAAAACATGCAAGGCCAGGATGGTATCTTGATTTCTTATATAAATAACAATCAGTTAGTGCATCGAGTTGCCCTATGGGAAGATAGAGTACTTCAAGTATACACCCCATTTGATCCAGTTCACCGTGCCCTCCGATTGTCAAGATCGCTTTCTTGTCCAGCCGAAGAAAACAAGAATCGCATGGCAAGAATAGTTGATGCGGTTCTAAAGACATTGCCGAATTGTGAAACATCAAAGTTACAAGGTGTTCCAAAAGACACGAAAGTAGTCAAAGTCACATAAATATATGTAATTTTAAAAATAATATTATATTCAGTCGATGTATTTATGGTTATTGGGTTATATTATATTCAGTTGATGTATAGAGCATGGTTATTGGGTTTTAGGAGGATTATGAACTACTTAATATTAAATATTTGTGATGTGTCACTAGATATGAATAAAATATTTAAATGGAGTTGAAATATAGATTTGGTATGTGGAAGAAAATATGTGTGAGGAAGGACATGGTGTTTTAAGTTGTTTGTTGAGAATTGACATTAATTAGGAACATTATGAGTAGTAGTTAATATTAAATGTTTGTAATGTGTTTTATGATATAAATATAATAGAAATGTTAGATATTTGTGATGTTTTTTATGATATGAATATAATGGAAATGTTAGAATGTAATAGACATAATATGGTTAGTTTAATTTGTCTATTTAAGTGAAATAAATGTAATATGTAATTACAAGGAAATAATATAATAATAAGTATTTTATGAACTATTTTAAAATTAGTTATGAGAAAGTATTAATACACATTATTATTATTATTATGTTTTGTAATAAAATATGGTCCGTGAAGTGATTTTTTTCTTAATGAATGTGAAGTAGTGTTACTTCAATTTATAATATTTTTTTGTTTCTTAGTATTTTTGGTATTGTTAGTGGTATATGTATTTTGTGTTATTCTTTGAAGTTTTATCATGAATTATTTTTATAACTAGCAGAATATTTGGTAATGTTATTTTACTTTAAGGGTCCATTTATATTGTTTATTTATGAATATATTTTGTATTGTTAGTAGTAAAAGTATTTAATATTTTACTTTCAAGTTTAGTGTTTAATATTAGTTATGAGAAATTATAGATACACATGATTATTATTATACTGGATAAGTGTTGGATTATATATTTTGTTTCCCAATCATTTTGGTATTATTACTAGTAAATGTATTTTGTATTTCACTTCAAAGTTTATTATGAATTGTTTCCATAACTAGTAAAATATTTGGTGGTTTTATTTAATTTTAAGAATTTTTTTGTTTCTCAATATCTTTGGTATGGTTAGTGGTAAATGTACTTACAGTTTCTGTAAGTGGGGAAATAAAAGTGGGGAAATACACAAAGGGAGTAAAGGTAGAACTCATTATCGAAATTAAATTAACATCTTATATTAGCTTAACTTTATGAAGATAGATTTGAGAATATTGGAAAAGAAGAAGCCAAAATATTAGTACAAGTGGAGGACTAATTGTTGGCTTGAGTACAGATTTGGCTAATTGTTGGTTTGAGCTAGCTTGTGAGGCACAGAGTTATATTATACTTGTGCAAAAACTATTCACTAGGAATAATCATTGTATTTTCTTCTGAGGTATTTTGGGTAATGCAATATAGGTAGTCAAGGTTTTGAGCACTTCCTCTTTCTACTTATTGTTTTCATCAACCATTTTTTGTTTCTAGTGTAAATAGTAGGATTAAGGTTTGAGAATTGAGTATGCCTTAGATGACAACTCAAATTACATAGCACGGAAAGACAAGATGGAAGTGGTTTTGGAAGATAATGGCCTCAACAAATTCATTGATCAAGATATCCCTAAGCCTCCATCATTGGATGCTAAAGATTTGGTTTAATGGAGAAAGTGAATGTAGATTATCCTTGAGGGAGTTCTAGATCACATTGTCTCGAGTCTCCATAGAAATGAAACTCCACTCTCAACATGAAACCCCAGAGGAAGCCTCAAAATTAGTCTCATACTATTGAGCAACCATAATTGGAGAAGCATAGAGGAGAGTAAGTGGAGAGATCCACTCAAGTATAGAAGAAGAAACCTCAGAAGAAGCCTTAGAAAGTTGTAGAGTAAACACAATTAGAGAAGCGTAGAGGAGATCAAGCAAAGGCATGCAATCAAGCAGATACCACTAGTTGGGGGAAATTTCAAGCCAAGTGGGTAGTGGGAGCACATGAAACCATACCTCTAGGTGTGAGGTGCGGCGATGTGAAGTATTAGTCCCAAGAGGGCAGAAATTTGGGCATGTTCCATTAACAGGTTTTGTCTCATGGATCATACCTTGTTATGGGAGCCCACACTACATAGTAGTGGGATGGATCACTTGCGGTTGATGCAATCAGATATTAGAGTAGTAGAGGCAGAGGCTAGAAACAATTAGATACTTGAGAGCATAGAGAAAAGTTGGCAATAATGTAGATAGGCAGAGTTGGTAGAAGTGTAGAGTTTTAGGTCGAGAGAGCCATAGCTAGTAGAAGTAAGAGACTTTGGTGATAGATGCATCATACTAATTTCCCCATAGAAATATTGTATTATGTGCAATTGATATTCTTCCTCTTTCTTCTTATTGTTTTGTTTTGATCAATAAGAAGAAAGAGGAAGAACTTGTATGCTCTTGAGCTACAAGATGCATGCAAAGCCTTGAGGAGAAAAGCAAAGGTTAGAGACTTGGTGGTTGAGAGGAAGAGTGAATTACCTCTTAGAAGCAATCTTAGACAATTCCGTAGCGACAATTGGAGAATCAAAGAGGATACTAAGTGGAGAGATCCACTCAAGTAGAGAAGAAGCAAGCTCAAAATCAGTCTCAGAAAGTTGTAGAGCAGCCACAATTGGAGAAGAAGAGAGGAGACCAAGTGGGAAGAGAAAAGGAGGACTACCCCTACCATTCTAATTTTGATCTTCTGATATTAGTGGAAAAATTCAAAAGTATTATGGACCTTGATAGATTTCCAAAGAAGAGGTGGAATTTCTTGTACTCTCTCGCTTTGCATCAACAAATGGATACATTCCTTCGTATGATCTCTAAATATAAAGGGGTTGAACAAAATAATTTATTTTATGGGTTGGACGATGTTAATATTATGTTACATAATATATGTTTTCTTCTCAATGATGTGGATTCTACATTATCGAGGGTGGAGACTTATCTAGTTTATGTTTGAGCATATGGTGACCTGAATAACCGTCCTAGGGATCTAATTGATCCTCCTATGGATAGTGCTCAAGAATTTACCATTATCTCCTTTAACCAAGGTTAATTTTCTTGGTTAATATGCTTTTGCCTAAAATTTTGTTAGTTTTTTACTAGCACTGTTGAAGTTATTATTTGGACTTTCAAGTTTTTGATGCTAGAGGGTAACTGAAGTCTTAATTAAACCTTTCATGCTCTTATTTTTGGGTTCACATTATATCCAACCTTAGTGATGATATTCAAAGGCTCTCTACAATTCTCTCACTTTGGAAATTAGATGTTTCTCTGATGGCACTCAATTGTGCAAAGGTATTTTCAAATAGGTATAATTATGTTCGGTCATGGTGGGTTGTGTTAGTTTAAGGTGCATGTCCTAGTTCTTTGATGTGATTACAAGGTGCTGGAGGAAATGTATCTTGGCATTCTTGTTTAGTTTTATCACTATTTTGGCTTGTTGTGCATAATCTTGGTGAGTTTCGAGCGCTACGCCTATCTCTTTGATTCTAATCATGCTCTTAGTTTCAATTATGTTCCTATGCATTTGTTTATTTGTTGTACATGTGAAACATATTTGTATGCCTCTTATTCAATGGTAGCCCCATCGTGTGTTTATCTAGGTAATGTGTTTCAATGTTGAAGTCAACATGTTCTACTTATGTTACTGTTAGTAGTGAATTTTGGGATGACTCTTACGCTCCCCTAGTTTGGTCTATTATAGTGTATGGATTGGTGAATGATCATATAATTCTCCTTTTTTGAAAAAGAGAATCTAGAATTGGAGAAACATGATCCACCCTCCAACCAACCATAGGCAAGGTTACATTGTAGTTTTTCTCACAACCAGTCACCCCTAGCCATATTCTTGATGCCTTGTGAGAGAAATGAACTCATGGATTTATAATATAGTTTCCAAACTATATTAACATAAAACTGAAGGTAAATCTCATGTAACATCCCCTTATTGTAGCCCTATTTATTGTAATGATGGTTGTAATTGTAATTCCAACATGGAAGGATGATGATTGGATGGAACTCTAGTTAAAAATATAGTAATAATTATTATTTAATTAATGCAACTAAAGTTTGGATAGCCTTACGAATCTCTGGTGTAAGGGGAGCTTGATACCCATATATATTACTTCAACTAGTGATTCCCTACCATCTAAATTAAAATATGTAGTTACCAATGGCGTATTGATGGTTTACACCTATTTTTCCCCATTGGATACCTATTTCATGTAGTGAATAGGTCTAGATGTACTTGAAGAGGGAGAAAGTGGCAAGCTGCCATCTGAGACCTGAAAAATATGGGATTATAAAGAGGAAAGCATGGAATTTTCATGTTGGAACATGAAGTGAAGGAAGAGACGAACTTTCACATAGGAATATTAAAGTTCTCAAAGGTAAAGAAGAGGAGATAGTGTTAGATAAGATGGGAAAAAAATAGAGAATGCAAGCATAGTAGGGAGAGAAGGTATTCAAGAGATTTTGGGGATTCATCTTGAGTTCTCACTTGTTGGCATACACTAGTCCTAACTACTATCAAGAGGCATTAAAGAGTAAATCAGGGAAATGTTCATAGTGGTCGATGTATGAAATAGTTGATTGGGGGAAGGCATGGGTTAATTATCAAGTTGTAACTTGTAGTCAGTGCTTTCAAATCTTGAGCTTGCGCTCTGTGACTATGGGTGGTACTATTTGTCCTTACTAAATGTTAGACTCTATCGTCTAATATTGTGTACGTGGTAGGAATATTAGTAGATGAGCAAACCAATAATGTAAACCACCCTTGTGTAAGTGAATTCCTTAGAATTGGTATCTGGCTTGAGAGTGGTTAGCTAAAAGAAAGGTTGAAATGTAATCAGCCTATGGTTGGGTGGAGAGTGGAAATACATCCTTTAGTTTCCAACCATCTCAGACTTATTTAGAAAAGTATTCTTGGATTATACATGTTATTCTATATAAAGTAATATTTCTTTGTAACAACCCCTGGTTGATTTTTTATGTAAATAAAACAAGACTGAGGTCATGGGACACATATGCCAAGATGAATTTTGGGAAAAACATAGTGATGGGTATCACCGTGGTTAATTAACGGCTATGGAAATTGAGAAAGGAATTGGTAAAGGAAAAGTGGCAGTAATTGTCATTTTATTTGTGAAATAAAGAAAAATAAGAGAAAAGGAAGCTGAAGAGACACATATTTGCATGAGTTGGAAATTGAAGGAAATATGAAGGAAAATGAAGAAATTAGAGGCCTCGATGATAAAAAGGATTCTAAGGACCAGTTCATGGCATTTCAATAGTTTCAGTTTTGGATTTCTCTTTCATTCTCACATTCTCTCATACTCTTGCATACTTAGAAAAATTTTGGAGCATTCTTGGAGGATGCTTGGAGCACTTTAGCATTCACTTGGATTGGAGAAAGAAGGAAAAGGAAAGTAGTAAAGTGCAAGGGAACAATTCGATTAGAAATTACAACTCAATTTATTTGTAGGTAACAAGTTTCATGCTTGATTTCCTTTCTGATTTATGGATGAATGGTATATGCATGTGATTTTTTGGTTATTTTTCGTCATTGGCATGGGGATTTTCCTAGATTGACAGTGGTTTTAGCCTTTCCTTTCCATTTCCTTGATGTTCACGGTGTTGTGGTTTTTTCCACTTATTTTTTTGATGAATGGTGCTCAAGTTCCTTATGGTTTTTGGTTGAAACAAATGCTCTGGAAGCCCTATAACAACTAGGGTTGAGTTACTACTTTTGGAGCCTAGGATGGGGCAAATACTCTAGAGCCCTTGGCGGGTTGAGTTACTAGTGCCTGGAACTAGGTTGGACAAACACTTTGGAGCCCTATAAGGTTGTGGGTTGTGTTACTGTTTTCTGGAGCCTTGGAAAACTTGGGTAGAGACTGATATGGTTTGTATTATTGATGTCCGGTCATAGAGGTGGAATCATTATGGTTGAGAGTTGAGTTGGTTTGGCCTCTAGAAGCCCTGGTTTGGTTTTGTTTTTGTTTACTCCAGGAGATCCCACATTCATGTTTAGAATATGGGGTGAGCGTGATCCCATTGCAAGGATACTTTTTAGTTCATGAATTTTCCAATCAGGGAAACATTAGATTTTCAATTCTCAAAATTGTCCCTCATGTCAAATACTAGTGGAAAACCTACTATGAACAAAAGGAGAATAGGGAATCCTCACTATTTTTAGTCTCACCCACTTGGGATTCTTTTGGAGTTTCCATTAAGGAACAATACTGCCTTGTTGGGAGCTATGAAGACAAATACATAAAGTGGACCATGCTACTGCAGGGAAGGGATCAAGATGTTCTATAGTTCACAAATGTTTTTCATACCCTCTGTACTAAGTTGGGTACCATGGATTCAGAGTGGAATTTGGTACTCAAGTGTCGTAGCTCTCTACATAAGTACATCCAGGATGAGATCAAGTTCCTAGACATATCGTTCGGCACAACATACCGATATGATGTCAAGATTAAGTATAAGTTTAGATTAAGAGAGACTTTGGATCTGCAAATTCAAAGCAAGGAAAATGCACCCGCAAACCAGAGAGAAAAGGCCAAATCCAAGGTGGGGCGAACTAGGAGAACCCGTTGAAGCCACAAGAAAATAAAAACACCACGAAGAAAAAGAAGGACATGGAAAATTTGTGTGAGTTCCATAAGAGCTACACTCACAACACAGGTGAGTGTCAGTCCAGGCAGTCACTATTGGTCAAGTTGAAGGATTCCAAAAGAGGAGATTTTGATTTTCTTGTGCAAGTGAAAATTAAATTTGTAGTTCATACTTCAGAGTTGGCAATGTGACTTTCTACGGTTTTAGACTTGGGTATGCCTTGGATGGTAGCTCAAATTACATAGCCTCGAAGGCCATGATGGGAGTAGTGTTGGAAGACAATGACATCAAGGAGTTCATTAACTAAGACATTCCTAAGCCTCTAACATTGGATGCTAAAGATATGGCTAAATGGAGAAAGTCGGTGTCAAGCATGAGGCAGATTATCCTTGATGGAGTTCGAGGTCACATTGTCTCAAGTATCAATAGAAACGAAACTCCATACTAAATGTGGAAGGCATTAGAGGCCATGTTTCAGAATAACAGTGACCATAGGAAGTTGGCACTAAAACAAAAAGATCAATATGGAGAAGGGAGACTTGATTCTGAATTACTTAACCAAGTTCACCCATTGTCGAGATGAACTTGGTAGTGTTAGGATTACTGTTGTTGAAGATGATATGGTGAGCCTAGCTCTGCTAGGACTTCATGAGAGTTGGCACAATTATCAGGACTCTATCAATGGGATGGAGAAGCTACAATATTGGGAACGAATGTGGTTAGATTTGGTACAAGAAGAGTTCCGATGTAACACTAGAGATGGGATCTGTTCCAAAGAAGTGGAAGAAGACTTTGCATTAGTTAGAAAAGGAAATAAATACAAGGGAAATAAGTCCCAAGGTGAGGTGGGTGGCAAGAAGATGGACTTATAGAAATCAAGTGTTTTCATTGTCCCGAGCATGAGCACTATGCCATGAATTTCCCATAGAAGAAAGTAAGCAAGAAGGAGCCTATAGTAGTCATAAGAGGTGAAGCCCTAACTTCACAATTCTAACTTGATTTCACTCTCATTGCATGCATGGCCAACAGTGTAATGGGAAGAATGTGGTATCTTGAGGTAGTGCATCATTCCATACGACAGTGAATAGAAATATCTTTAGTGATTTTGAGGAGAAAGACCTCAATTAGAACATAGAGTTTGGAGATAACAAGAGGTATAACGCTACCAGGATCGGTATAGTTTAGAGGGAGTCAGGATCCTCTCTCGAAATCACATATGTGATGTATGTTATAGGACTAAATAAGAATCTTGTTTCCATCGTGGTATTGGAAGACCACAGATGTGATTTGATTTTTATTAAGGGAAAGGTTTTCCCTAGACACATTTCCATGGGACAGGTGAAACAAATTAGTGTACAAGTCAAGAACCTCTATTCTCTTGAGGTAAAAGATACATTCTAAGCCTTTAGGAGAAAGGAAAAGGTTAGAGAATTGGTGGTTGAGAGGGAGACTGAATTACCTCTCAACATGAAGCCCGAGAGGAATCCTCAGAAGTAGTCTCAGACAATTGTGGAGCATGCACAATTGGAGAAGCAGAGAGGAGACCGAGTGGAGAGATCTACTCAAAAGAGAAGAAGCAACATAAGAAGTAGTCTCAGAAATTTGTAGAGCAAGCACAATTGGAAAAGCATAGAGGAGACCGAGTTGATGCATCCACTCAAGTAGATACCTCTTATCAGGGGAAATTTCAAGCCAAGTGGACAGAGGGAGCACATGCAACCATACCTCCAAATGAGAGGTGGGGGAGTGTGAATTATTAGTCCCAAGAGGGAGGAAATGTGGGTAGGGTCCATTGAGAGGTTTTGTCTCATGGATCATACCTTGTTACGGGAGCCCACAGTACATAGTAGCAAGATGGATCAGTGGTGGTTGATGCAATCAGATATCAAACTGATAGAGGTAGAGGCTAGCAGTAGTTAGATACAAGAGAGAGCAAAGTAGCTTTGACAACAGTGAATATAGGTATAGTTAGCATAAGCATGTAGTTTTTAGTCGATAGAGGTAGAGCTATTATTAGTCAGAGACTTTGGTATAGATGCATCATACTAATTTAGGTTGGATGCTTTTTTTCCAATTTCAGGAGTTCATGTAGCAACAACACTGGAGAGAAGTGTGGCATGTAGAAAATTGTATGTTTCAGGATCGGGATAGAGTTGAATTCCTTTCTTCTTGAGAGGGGGTGTTGAAAATAGAAACAAGTATTGTT
Organism: Pinus taeda; assembly: GCA_000404065.3. Classification (NCBI taxonomy): domain Eukaryota; kingdom Viridiplantae; phylum Streptophyta; class Pinopsida; order Pinales; family Pinaceae; genus Pinus; species Pinus taeda. Next base: position 89,596 of record APFE030218520.1, on the reverse strand, counting down.
AAAATTAGAATCTATAAATTCCAATTTAATTTGTCCTTGAATTAAATTGTAATTCTTTTCTTATAGCAACTTGTAACAATTGACTAAGATAAGTTGACTTAGTTAGCTTAGGAAATTTGATTCGGAAGTCTATCTAGATTCATGTAAGTGTGATCCCTCAATTTTATGGGTCTATATTGTTTTGATTAGGGTTGTACTTAGATAACAAAGTCTAACTAAGTTATAGTCAGTTAAACTAGTTCTAATTATTAGAGGAACTAGTAGAGGTTTACTTGTGAGTTAGTGCACTAGTACATTCTCAATGCAACACTAGCTAACTGAATTTTCACTCAATAATAACTCATGCATTTCAGTTCAGAGGAAGGCCCAGTTGAGAGTAGAGTGCAGGGACAATGTACTATCAATTGTATAATTTTCTGAGTTGTACAGAATATGATGACCACCTCATTAACATTTAAATTTATAAACATCTTTCATATCGTATGTTATATATCTTAATCTAACTAGAACTTATTATTTTTTTTTTAATTAAAATCCTTTTTTATCCACCTCTCCTTTTAATATCTATGTCGTTGTGCTTATTTTATTTCATTTGATGTTATTTCTATTATTATTTTAACACTAGTAATTGTACTCCCCCAATGGGGGTGTTAGCATGAGTGTTAATGAGTTGTCCTTATAAGGAGTGTCCTCGCTCCAAGTGTCTCTTTCCTTATTATAGTGTGGAAAAGTGTCGCTTCTTCTTTTGAAGGTCATGGTTTATGTTCCTATTTTTTTTTGCCTCCCATTACAATCATTATGGCACCTCACCGACATATGATGAGTAGGAGAGGTGAGTTTATAAATGTTGGTGTTAAGAGAACGTTGAATTTTTCATTTGATTTTGTGGAAATTTTCTTTGGCTCCATTCCTATTGAGGTTAGGAGGTAAATTATTCCATTGGAGGAAATAGAAAAGTAGAACATCCCTTACCATTCTGATTTTGAGTTTCAGATATTAGTGGACAAATTGAAAAGGATTATGGACCTTGATATATTTCCGAAGAAGAGGTGGCGTTTCTTGTACTCTCTCGCTTTGCATCAACAAATGGATACATTACTTCATATGATCTTTAAATATAAATAGGTTGAACAATATAATTTATTTTATGGGTTGGAAGATGTTAATATTATGTTACATAATATATGTTTGCGTCTCAATGATGTGGATTCTCTATTGTCGAGGGTGGAGACTTATCTAGTTCTTTTTTGTGCATATAGTGACCTGAATAGCCCTCTTAGGGATCTAGCTAATTGTCCTATGGATAGTGCTCAAGAATTGACCATTATTTCCTTTTACCAATGTTAGTTTTACGGGTTAATATGCTTTTGGCTAAAATTTTGTTATTTTTGTACTAGCACTGTTGAAGGTTTTATTTTCATTTTCATGTTTTGGATGTTACATGGGAAATGGAGTCTAAATTAGTCCTCTCATGCTCTTATTTTTGGGTTGGCATTATCTTCAAACTTAGTGATGATATTCATGGGGTCTCTGTAGTGCTCCCACTTTGGAAATTACATATGCCATTGATGGCACTCAATTGTGCGAGGGTCTTTTAAGACGAGTACAATTGTGTTAGGTCATTGTGGGTCATGTTAGTTCAAGGTGCATGTCCTAGTTCTTTGATGTGATTACAAGGTGCTGGAGGAAATATATGTTGGCATTATTGTTTAGTTTTATCATTGTTTTGTATTGTTGTGCATAATCCCGGTGAGTTTCCAGTGCTACAGCTATGTCTTTGGTTCTAATCATGCTCTTGGTTTCACTTATGTTCCTATGCATTTGTTTATTTGTTGTATATGTGAAACATAGTTGTACTCCTCTTATTCAATGGTAGCCCCATCGTGTATTTATTTGGGTGTTGAGGGATTTTATCCCCTAAGGCTCTTGGGTGGAACCCTAGCAGACTGAAAGTTGTCTAAATCAAGAAACATGCACACACACAGCCATTATGCTAGAAAAAGCTATTTCTAAAGTAAGAAGGACGTACCTCAGGTCCTACATTCGGGTAGTTCCTCAAGGGTCCAAACCATTCTTCGCGTCCCTTCCGCTCCTTTGCCCTGTAAAACTAACAATTCCAAAGAATGCAACAGTATATGGACAAAGATTTATATGAAAATCATCTTTATGTTATACAAGAAAGGAGTTAGTTATAAACTTTTAGACATCCATTCATTCATGAAATTCAAACATCAACATCCTTAACATAAAGAAAGAAGCATATCGGGAACAAGACGTGTTTCTTTATTAGACAAATAGAATAGTACCAAAAAGAGCAATATCACCTGAACAACTTCCGTAGGCTCAAAGCTCAGCCTCCTTCTGGATTCGTCCCGCCTCAAGCCTCTAGTAGGTCTCCTTCCAATACTCACTCCAAGATGTCATAACTAAGGGATGAACATTAAATCACAAGGAAACAAGGGTTTCCTGTGCAAAATGGGGGAAGTGCAGAAGGCACAAGGGTCTTCAGACCTGATCAGGGGGAAATCTCAGTATAATAACCTTTCTCTCTCTTCTCTCCTCCTTAGGCCTTCCCTTTGGTGTCTTTTTATACCAATTCCAAAGTAGGTTTTTAGTTAGGAATTTGTTGGGGACAATTGAGGCCACGGGCACTAACAGGTGATCAGCAGGTAAAACCTACGATCTCCACCTGAAAATAAGGAGTTTCATATTTTTTAAGTGTTTTAATACATATACGTGGGTTGGGTATATATGAACCCGCGTATACACGCGTTTAACTCAGGGCAATGTCACGTACAGGGAATAAAACACTGTTTTTTAGATTTGGGACCAGGTCTGGAAGGAGGGGTTGCCCTAGGCCATGAGTGCAGCATCACAAACCATAATAGTGAGATTTGGAGCTATAACAGATGCCCCCTAATATATGAGGTCAGAAGGGGTACATGATGGCTGAAATATATTAAGCAAATACATGAAAGGAAATCTGCCAAACGCCGAGGAGTACTTCACCAGAATTCAACCTGCCAAGCCACAAAAAGAGATCAGAAAGAAACACCGTCTGAGGCGGGCATACCCATGCTCAGAGAAAGCAAAGCATGTCCGCATATCAATTACAAGTGGATCCACTAAGTATACAAGTATAAATGACTGGAAAATACATAATGGATCACCTGATCATGATCGAACAAGTACATGTCTGAATATCACATATAAAATTGTCAATGATGCTGAAAGATACAACGGATCACTGATATCAAAGACTGATCCCCAAAAGGTACCAACTGAACATGATGGAAAAGGTTGGTACTACACTGCAAACTCAAGTGCCAGCATATAAGATGTCGCCATAACTGACTGCAACATATAAGGTGGAGTGGTATCAACTAGCAGCAACAAGAGCAACTGTCAAGTGAACCAATGAATGCTGATACAACTTGAGGTCTTCACCGACCGCCGTGGTACATTTCTACACCATGGGAATAAATGATATGAAGTAGACCATGTGAGAAATCGTTTTCTTATCGGTCATTGATGTATACCGTTAACAAACGCGAGACTACTCACCGATAATGATAATGAGCGTCAAGGTACCCAGTACAATCCAACAAGTGCGAATAAATGAACTGGAGTCGAACACCTGTAAGAATCTATCGATCAGGAGACAATGATGGTTTCCCACTGTCGAATAGCGAAGGATCTGCCCTAATGACTCAAACCCAAGGTAACCGCCAAATGGACCTAGATCTTTGCCCCAGAGCAATGAGTCGAAGTTGATAGGGAAAGATCTGCTAGAAGGAAGCATTAAGGCATCCTCATCAATCAAGCACGAGTGTAACCCGAAGGCCATTAATGTGGAAGGATCGGACGAAAAAGATTAGTACCCAACGAAGTACATTCAGTGTACACAAAATTGCTAACGCACGCAGAAACCCTCTGAAACAACCAATAATGAAGCTGACAAGAGGCGAGGTATCCACCAAAGGGTCAAATGAAACCAAGGTAACTACACGAATCCCAATGTGTGATAATGTAAGCTGACGTCGAACACAAGGGAAACCACTCAGTCAAAGACCCATGATATTGATCGATGCTGAGCACAAGGTAACCTATCAATAATGAAAATAGGGCCAGGGTACAACTCTAGGCCTGTCCTTAGAGCAAGATGTCGTCGTCGATAAGGACAAGACCCGCCAGCAAGAAGTCGATGGGGACCTTCTCAAACCGGCACGAGTAAAGGACCAATATAACTAATGTGACAATAGACATGACACTGACAACCGGGATGACCGACTGAAAAATGAGTCAAGAGACACCGCAGAGAGGCCGACTCATGCTAACTTCCCTTGAACAAAAGCACGACTCAATGTGACTATATGGTAGCATATGATGACTCTGTATAAGTTCGTCATGCATGAGGCACGAACGAACCCTCCATATGATTGGAAGAGATAACCAATCGGGGGAGAACTAACTAAATAACAAGGTTAAGGCATACCTAAGTCAAACTAAATCCCGCCCAAACATAGGAGACTTTGTTTTGAGTGCTTTGTTCAAGGGCGACATGACTGACTCTAGCTGCCAATAATAAATGGAAATACTGTCTCGTTCCCGCTCTTTTTGGAATATTTAATTTTTTTGTCTTTTTCTGTTAAGCTCGAAAAAGAATAAAAGAATGTTATAGTATAGTGGAAAGAACGAATGTCGATGAAACAGATGATCTAGTTCCTGGGAATGGAACATTCCTATGCTCAATGTAGGGAGGCGAAAACTGGTCAGTGACACTCAAAGGTGTGTTCCTTCCACGGGTCAAAGTGTGTCAAGTTGCAGAAGTCAAACGTATGCAAGGTTGATTTTGCAGTCGTCATGGTCAAAAGTTGGCTTAAACATGAGTTCAAGTGAAACCGGCTCTAGGAAAAAAGGTGCAAATGGTCAACATGCAATGCAGTAGTACAACTCAACACAAAGGAGCCTCTAGGGTATAAGGCCAGAAAAAAGCAAAGAAGCTAAGAGAAATGAGTCATCAACGCATAAGTCATGGAGGGACTACAGAGGACTCTCGAGCCTACTCAAATTGGAGCAGCATCGGCAACAAATGTCAGTGAGGTGCTAACTACGATGCCCATGTAAAGGATGGCTCTACCATCGTGTCATGATTTTGAAAATCGACGAGTGAAGATGGCTTACGAACCATAACACGATGGGATCGACCCTATAGCAGATGTATCGACAGATGGAGGCTAGTATGCATAATGCAACGGAAAAATGATGTCCCTAACCTATATGCCAGTGAGAAAACGATACCTGCCATGACGGGTTAGCAGTCATGGAACCGTCTCGAAAAAGTCGAAAATGTCGAAAATGTCCTGAAAAGCAAACCATTCTCGACATTCCAAGCTCCCAAGTCACATGAGGCCAAACAAAATAAAATTTTGAAAAAATTTTGCATTTTCAAAACATATAAAAGGGATTTTGGACTCACCATTTTTACCAATTGAGTTGGAGAGCAAAGATTTGGAGAAAAAGGAGCAAATTTCCCGTGTGCCAAATTTGACCATTTAAATTCTTCAAAATCTTCTAGGTAACTCTTATACTTAGCTTGCAATTCATTGTGACTAGTTTTAGGATTTTTCATTGATGTTTCACCATTGAACTATTGTTCAAAATTTCACCGCGGCATATACGCGAGTTGGTAATATGAAACCCGCGTACACGCGGGCCCTATACGCGACTGTGTGTACAGTAACCCGTGTATACGCCGTGAACCAATTTTAATCAAAAACTAAAGAATGAAACTCATTTTTTTCTCAGGACATCGGTCACATGGCGTGAAAGAGAACATGCAGCGGTGGATAATGAAGTTATGAATGATCCTCAAACCTTGGATGCTTTACAGGGATGCGGCTTGCTCAAGTTCTTCAAACTGTCGAACATGAAAGCCAATGTACGACTGCTTGAAATGCTCATTGACTATTGGGACGTCGAGGAGGAAGCCTTCATGATTGATCAAATGACACTTAGAGTAGAAGTGGAGGATATTTATTTTATCACGAGCCTTTCCCGAAGGGGAGAGGTAGTACAGTCCCGGGGTAGGACACAGAGCAGTCTCACCATAGAGGACTATGTACAGATATACTGCCCAGGACATCCCAAGAAGGTTGGGAGCCATATTTCTATTGCACATGTGGTGAGTTTATCGCTGAGGATCATCTTGTTCACCATAGCTCGAGTGAATGGATCGTCCTCTCTGCATCAGGCATCATGGCTCACCATGAGCGTGGCAGTTGATTGTCTCACTACTGTGTTTGACTCATGTACTCCTCTTCTGGCCAGCATGAAGAGCTAGCTCACTTCTATTAAGAGGGGACAGACCAAGAACTTTGGATACGGGACTATCTTGTGCACCTTTTTCTTCGAGAGGATTCCCACACTCCGCCCCAGGGTAGCAGTTTCCATCAGCACCCCACGCGATCCACGCATGGGCCGGTGGGCTGATTTGATGACACGTCTGGGGGGTGGGGAGGTTCCTAGGACTGCTTTCGACGATGACTTCTTCACCTGGTGGGATCAACAGATCATCGCCGTAGATGACTAACCCTATGCTGGGCTGGATTTCCGAGGAGATCCTGACCTAGCATTACCGCCGAACGCAGCATGGGGTGAGATTGGTAAGGATTTTTTTATTTTATGATCTTTTGGATTTTTCAAATATAATGATGCATTTTGAAAAATATTTTTTTGATGAGATTCAAATGACTAATATAATTATCATGAGCCAAATATTGGGTTAGTATGACCAGATGGATTCTCGCGGCACAAACGGCACGGCTGAGGAGCCGAAGAGGCGACTGCTGAGACGGAACGGACTCTACACAACGTCCAGTGACACTTGACGAGATTGAGTTGTCGAGTACCAATGGCTACTATAGAGGACCTTCCTGAGGATATGCAACGTCATGTGGTTGGAATGCCACGTGACTGGGTTCGCACTTTTCGGTGTGTAGCCAATGCGATAGTTACCTACTTGGCCGCTCATCCTGAGCCGGGGCATTAGATATGCCGGACATGATTATGGGCATTTGAGTCCCAATTTTGTATATTTTTGGACAACATATGTACATTCAAGATACTTTTAT
>APFE030218520.1:0-70386 GCA_000404065.3 Pinus taeda | reverse complement strand
TCCTAAAACTTGTTTGTGTATTTAACTTAAAAGAAAAATTTCTAGTTGATTTTAATTAGCGCTTGATTTTAAGGGTTGTTCTTTAAGTCAAAGGATGATGGAAGTGAAACTAGTGGTGTGTTTTTTTGACGCAAAAAATATTAATAAAACTTAACTATATGCGTATGCACTTTGTCATTGTTTTTCGATGAAAAGTAATCTTCTATAGGGTTCAGAAGGAAACTTCTAATGAAACGAACTTTTCTTTTCTTTTCTATTCATTCACACTTCACACTCAAAAGTTAACAAATCTATTTTATACCAAAAGAGATGCAAATCTATCCTAATGCAAGACTAAATGCTTGATGCAAGATTGAAAACTACTCTAACAAGAAATGAAAGTTGTTTTTGTTTATCAAATTTTCTTTTTGCCACTTACAACATTTAGATGGAATCAAAGATGCTACAATTCATCTAAATACTAAAAGAAAAACTCAAGATAATCAAAAAACAGTTTCATTCAGCAAAAGGAAACAAAATGAAAAGCAAATTCAAGAAATCAAAACTAAAACTTTTCAAAAAGTTCACTTGAAAGTAGCAACAAAAGGGTCTTTTTGAAAATGCTCTCAACAAAAACCGACACTTCACGATTGAAACAAGTAAGGAACACTTTTTACAAGTTGACACCCAACAAAGAATGAAAACTCAACAAAAAACAAATGTGCTCAAAAAGGCTTTTTGACAATCGAAGGCAACAAGGAAATTTTTGGTAACCAAGACCAAAAAAGATCAAAAAGACAGTTTCAAGAAAGTATCAAAATGACAACTTTGATGAAACAAAGAAGTAAATGGTCATAAAAATTGATTTCGTTAAGCAAACCAAAAGTCACCAAGAAGCAAAGTTGAACACAAAGATTGATAACAATCTTTCTGCTCTGATCACTTAGAGCAGCCAAGATTCCAATCAGGAAATCTTGCATGTTTTTAGCAAAAAGATGATGACACTTGCAAACACAAAACAAGACTAAAACTCCTTATAATTAGAGAGAAATTGGAGTAAGGATGCTTGCTCTAAAGCAGAGAACTGATACTGACAAAGGTGACTGTTCAAAACTGACTGAAAGCACCAGACACACTCCAGAGACAAAAATATTTATAAATCCTGAAAATTGCTAGGTATACACGACTGTGCTTACTGCAGACTGCATGTATACGCGACTGTTTCTGAGGAAACCTGCGTATACGCGGGTTTACTTCAAACAACAAGCGTTTATACACTTTTGTAACTAAACAAAACAGTGTGTATATAATATTTCAGGAAAAATAAAAAAGAGACTCAAGAAACTGGTAAAACTTAGAAGTCACAAACAGACCAGACAGTAACAATAAACCAGCAAGCAACTGAGCCCTGATAAGCTTGACAAATGCCCAACTAGGAACAACAAGAGTGTTGTTCCCCAGCGGAGTCGCCAGTTCTGTTGAGGGATTTTATCCCCTAAGGCTCTTGGGTGGAACCCTAGCAGACTGAAAGTTGTCTAAATCAAGAAACATGCACACACACAACCATTACGCTAGAAAAGGCTATTTCTAAAGAAAGAAGGACGTACCTCAAGTCCTACGTTCGGGTAGTTCCTCAAGGGTCCAAACCCTTCTTCGCGTCCCTTCCGCTCCTTTGCCCTGCAAAACTAACAATTCCAAAGAATGCAACAGTATATGGACAAAGACTTATATGAAAATCATCTTTATGTTATACAAGAGAGTTAGTTATAAACTTTTAGACATCCATTCATTCATGAAATTCAAACATCAACATCATTAACATAAAGAAAGAAGCATATCGGGAACAAGATGTGTTTCTTTATTAGACAAATAGAATAGTACAAAAAAGAGCAATATCACTTGAACAACTTCCGCAGGCTCAAAGCTCAGCCTCCTTCTGGATCCGTCCCGCCTCAAGCCTCTAGTAGGTCTCCTTCCAATACTCACTCCAAGATGTCATAACTAAGGGATTAACATCAAATCACAAGGAAACAAGGGTTTCCTGTACAAAAGGGGGGAAGTGCAGAAGGCACAAGGGTCTTCAAACCTGATTAGGGGGAAATCTCAGTATAATAACCTTTCTCTCTCTTCTCTCCTCCTTAGGCCTTCCCTTTGGTGTCTTTTTATACCAATTCCAAAGTAGTTTTTTAGTTAGGAATTGGTTGGGGACAGTTGAGGCCACGGACAGTAACAGGTGATCAACAGGTAAAACCCGCGATCTCCACTCGAAAATAAGGAGTTCCATATTTTTTTAAGTGTTTTAATACATATACGTGGGTTGGGTATATATGAATCCGCGTATACACGCATTTAACTCAGGGCAATGTCGCATGCAGGGAATAAAACACTCTTTTTTAGATTTTGGACCAGGTCTGGAACGAGGGGTTGCCCTAGGCCATGAGTGCAGCATCACAAACCATAATAGTGAGATTTGGAGCTATAACATTGGAGAATGTCTTTCAATGTTGAATTCAACATATTCTACTTATGTTACTGTTAGTAGTTAAATTTGGTATGACTCTTACACTCCCCTAATTTGGTCTATTGTATTGTATGGATTGGTGGATGATAATGTAATTCTCCGTTTTTGAGTAGTGGAAACTCAATACTAGTTTACAAAAACAAAAACATTACTAATCATACTATAATTAAATATTCTTTTATATCCACTCATTAATTGAATAATAATATTCATAGAATTAATCACAACGCTAAATATTATTCCTTTGACATAAATCTAGGTCAAGTGGTTTTCTTATAAGGTGTTTTCATTAAAAACACACACACACACACACACATATTAAAAGGAAGAAAACTTTTATTTTCAAAATATATAAACATTTATACTCTTTTCTTTGATACCAATCATTTCATGTTTTATCACCCACGTTCTTTACAAAGTGAAACAAATTGTGAAAACACAAATGAAATATTATGTGTTATTTGTTTCTCAATTTTCTATGTTAGCTCAGTACATATAAGGACCAAGTTTCTATAAAGCACTTCCTTTCAAAGATAAGAATACAAGGATATTAAAATAGAGAAATTCCATCAAGAAAATCCACAAATAATAGTGGAAGGTTGGATTAAATAATCTTAAATATGAAACTCTAGAGAGTCAGGCTTCATTGCATCCTCCAATTTGGAAATTTCCATGGTGCCAACTTATAGATTCTGATCCTCATTGGAGAGGGAACCTACATATAATTTTTTCACACATCGAACTCTCATTCCTTCATTAGGGCTATGGGGCATCACATTTTTCTTGAACCTAATTTGTTAAAGCCTGATTGGATATGTTGCAATAATTTTATTTTTTTTTCTAATTTCTTTTTGGATTCACTAAGAGAACAATTTATTCTAATTTCAAGAGAATTTAAAAGACCCAACTTCCTTAGGGTGTATGTATGAAATTATAACAAACCAAGATTCAAAAATTCTATCACAAGTACCTTGAGATATATTCTCTATCTCATCCAAGTTTTAGGGTATGAAATCTTAAAAAATAAAATCTATTATAGAAATACAATGCTGATATGTTTTAGTCTTGATTTCAAGAGCATTCAAGATACTCATTTTCCTTAGAGAACATAACAAAAATTGTAGAAAATAAAGATAAGAAAATAGAAACATATGTTTAACGAGATTTCTCTTCATTGTGATCTAAGTTTTAGTGTTGGAAACCTCTCAGAATAAAAGTTATAGTGAAAATTTTGAGATGGCTCAACTTCTTTAAATCATATATCGAAAAGTATAACAAAAAAATATATGAAACTTAAAATAGATTATCAATAATATTTCCCATCATCATAATACAAATTTCATGTTATGAAACCTCATAAAAATTAGTGTGAAAATTCCAAGATAACTAGTTTGCCCCATAAATCACATTTTGACATCCACATCCAAACTCCAAGAATGACCCCATAATCCTTCCTCAATTTCATTTTCACACTTCAAATCTCCTTAGATCAGAGGATAAATTTTGGATTTATGGTCTATGGGGAAAATTAAAGAAAATGCATCATGCAATTAATAAGGAAGGCATGCATGCACACAACAAACCGAGGAATTGGAAAATTTATTAAAACAATCTCTACTAAGAATAAAATATTACCCAAATCAATTCAATTTCCTTAGTCATAAGTTAGGAAAATAATTACAAATTTTACCAGTAATAGAATTCATATCCTTGATATCTTTATTTTTCATAAACAGATATAATTATAAAAGGAATTTGTTTTAGAATAAATAGTTTCAAATGCTATGATTTCATACATATATGGTTGAAATCATTAATTTTAGTTACCAAGCATAAAAGTATTTATCTAATTTAGAAAAAAGAGAATCTAGAATTGAAGAAACGTGAGCCACCCTCCAACCCACCATAGGTAAGGCTACACTGTAGTTTTTCTCACAACCAACCACCCCTAACCATATTCTTGATGCCTTGTGAGAAAATTGAACTCAAGGATTTAGCATATAGTTTCCAAACTATATTTAACATAAAAGTGAAGGTCACTCTCATGTAACATCCCCTTATTGTAGCCCTACTTACTATAATGATGGTTGTAATTGTAATTCCAACATGGAAGGACCATGATTGGATGGAACTCTAGTTCAAAATATAGTAATTATTATTATTTAAATAATGCAACTAAAGTTTGGATAGCCTTACAGATCTCTAGTGTAAGGGGAGCTTGATACCCATCTATATTGCTTAAACTAGTGACCCCCTACCATCTAAATTAAAATATGAAGCTACTAGTCGCGTATCGATGGTTTACACCTATTGTTTCCCCATTGGATACCTATTGCATCTAGTGAATAGGTATAGATGTACTTGAAAAGGGAGAAAGTATCAAGCCACCACCTGACACCTCAAAAAGATGGGATTGTAAAGAGGAAAGCATGGAATTTTCATGCTAGAATGTGAAGCGAAGGAAGAGATGCAAATGTACATAGGAATATTAAAGGAATCAAAGGTAAAGCAGAGGAGATAGTGTTAGAGAATATGGGAAAAAACAGACAATGTAAGCATAGTAGGGAGAGAAGTTATTCAAGAGATTTTGGGGATTCATCCTGAGTTCTCACTTGTTGGAAAACAGTGGTCTCAACTACTATAAGGAGGCATTCAAGATTAAATCAAGGAAACATTCATAGTTGTGGATGTATGAAAAAGTTATAACCTATAGTTGGTGATTGGGGATCTTGAGCTTGTGCTCTATGACTATGGGCACTTTTTTTCCTTATTATATCTAAGACTCTATCATATAATCTTGTTTCGGTGGTACAAATCTCAGTAAATGATCAAACCACCAATATAAACCTCCCTTGTGCAAGTGAATTCCTTAGAACCTAGATTTGGCTTGAGAGTGGTCAACTACAAGAAAGGTTGAGATGTAAGTAGCCTATGGTTCGACGGAGAGTGGAAATACATCCTTTAGTTTCCAACCATCTCAAACTTATGTAGAAAAGTATTATTGGATTATACATGTTATTCTATATATTGTAATATTTTTGTGTAAGAGCCCCTGGTTGATTTTCTATGTAAATAAAATAATACTAAGGACATGGGACACATATTTAAAGATGATTGTTGGGAAAAACATAGTGATGGGTATCACTGGTGATTAATTGATGGCTATGGAAATTGGTAAAGGAATTGGTAAAGGACAAGTGGCATTAATTGACATTTTATTTGTGAAATAAACGAAAATAGGAGAAAAGGAGGTGAAGAGACACATATTTACATGAGTGGGAAATTAAATGAAAAATGAAGGAAAATGATAAAAATGATTCTAAGGATCAATTCGTGGATTTTTGACACTTTCAGTTTGGGATTTCTCTTTCATTCTTAGATTCTCTCATACTCTTGCACACTTAGAAAAATTTTGGATCATTCTTGGAGGATGCTTGGAGCACTTTAGCATTCACCTAGAATGGAGAAAGAAGGAAAAGGAAAGTAGTAAAGTGCAAGTGAACAATTCGATTAGAAATTAAAACTAGATTTATTTGTAGGTAACAAGTTCCAAGTGTGAATTTCCTTTCTGATTTATGGATCAATGGTATATGCATGTGATTTTTTGGTTATTTTTTGTCAATGGTGTGGATATTTTCCTAGATTGACAATGGTTTTAGCCTTGCCTTTCCATTTTCTTGATAGTCACGGTTTTGTGGTTTTTTCCACTTGTTGTTTTGATGAATGGCGCTCAATTTCCTTATGGTTGTGGGTTGAAAAAAATGATCTAGAAGCCTTGTAACAACTTGGGTTGAGTTACTAGCCTTGGAGCCTAGGTTAGGATAAATTCTGTAGAGCCCTTGGTGGGTTGAGTTACTAGTCTCTGGAGCTAGGTTGGAAAAACTCTTTGGAGCCCTAGAAGGTTGTTGGTTGAGTTACTATTTCCTGGAGCCTTGGAAAATTTGGGTAGAGACTAATATGGTTTGTGTTATTGATGTTTGGTCATATAGGTGGAATCATTGTGGTCGAGGGTTGAGTTGGTTTGGCCTCTGGAAGACCTAGTTTTTTTTTCGTTTTGTTTGGTTTATTCCATGAGATGCCACATTCATACTTATAATATGGTGTGAGGGTGATTGGTTGAAAGAGATATTTGGTTCATCACAATCTATGGTTGCGTGATGTGTGGAATCCCTAACTTGGTTGCTCTTTTCATATGATAATATGGAACATTTAGTTATTGTGATCTATGAGCATTGTAGGGATTATGTTGGTGATATTATGGTTAGGTTACCATGATTTCTATGTTGTTTGTTTAGTTGATCCAGGTGGATATTGGTGGCCACCCGCCTATTCCACTTGGACTGTCAATTGAAACTTGCATATACCTTCCAGACATATAATTTAAATTATTCTTTAGATGTTTGTCATTAATTTGAATGTGAGAACCATATAATAATGTGCCGGAACATAAAATAGACAATCACACCAAGGAACACAAGATGTAGGGTGGAAATCCAATGTGGGTGAAAACCACCTGCTACAATATGTCTGTATATTCTTTCAATTATAAACTTCTTTTTACTATGATTTTGTACTAGTGCAGTCCTTTACCAGTACGCAAGCTACAACCTACAGAGAGCTACAACCCTCTCTCATTTTCCAGCTTCTCTTGGAAGGGAGCTACTACCCCCTTAGCTCTTGTACTAGCTAAGATAGTAGTACGTAGGTGCTGACATACAGAAGGCTAATACCTTCTCTTTTCTTCTAGGGACCACGTTTCATCAATTTTCAGATTGGATCCATGCATAAATAATCATCAAGTATATGTGCATCAACCAATTAACCAATAACTTCTCAGAATGTTGTAATCAGACAAACATTACTAGTAACCAGACACCAAGTCTATGCCCAAAACACTACGGCAATAGACAAAATCAACTAAAATATACTTCAAGAAAAAGTCTGCAACTTCACTAGTAGTAACCTACGGATGTCCACACTTTCTTTGTCTGTGTCCTGTGTAGCTTCACTCCTACACTATCTGTGGCCTACGCAGCTTCGCACCTGCATTGTCTGTGCTCTGTGCAGCTTCGCACCTGCATTGTCTATGCTCTGCACACTTCTGCACCTGCGGCGTCTTCTGATCTACGCACCTCTGCACCTGATCCTTCACTGGTACTGTGCACCTCCGCCCCTGCGCCTTTTCTGATCCTGCGCACCTCCAGATACAGACAGTTGATCAGTTTTCAAATATACCCCAGACTATCAAATTCATAGATCCGTTCATGCGCCAAAGAGATCTCGACCCATAAGCAAATCTGACTTATAATGCTCTGATTTCTTCTTGATTCAGGTTCAACTATAACTCACCAACAGATTATAAGGAATTCAAATTTTGATATTATTAAGATATTCAACACACTTGTATCCAGCCAAATGATCTCCTTTCCCTTTTATAGCCAAGGCCTTACTCAAACCGTGGATCAAAAACATTGAGAAACAATACTGGGGACCCAAAACCTAGGTTCAATATTTTAGATGCAAAACCACGGACCAAAATCATAGGATCAAAAACATTGGGCTAAATACCATGTACCAAACTTAAGATGCGTGTTTTCCTCTGCATGAAAGTCCGTGCATTTTAGGTTCGCACCTTTTGGGCGGGAGACCTGCAAAGATGTCTACACCTTTTTAATGATCCTCCTGCACAACCTATCGATGACCGCACATTTTGATCGGTGCACCTGCGGAACCTGAAAATAACATTGTTGCACTATAATTTATCATCTTAGATGAGTGGGTTGCCATCAAGTACAACGTATGCATCATAATGCCAACAATCTCTAATGCCAACAATCTCCCCCTTTGGACTTGATGGCAACAACAACTGATCACTCTCCGCCTTTGACATCAAGTCCAAAGGGGCGGACCACCATACTCCCCCTGAATACCTGCTAAAATCTCTAAATTGTATATGCTCTATGCTGAAGTACTGTTCATGCTCCCCCTGACTGTAAGCAATGTCTACAAAAAGATATTCTACAAGAAAGAACAATACTTCATACATCATAAGTAACCTTCCTATCATCAAGACTCATACATTCATCTCTCATCTGAGTGGGAATACACAAGATAAAGCAAGAACAAAGATCATTCATCCCAGGCATAGTGGGGAAACCAAAATAGGCCATTACATGACCTTGATATGAAAAGAAATACATGACATAGAGACAAGAACAACTATCATCAGTAGAATCAACCTTCAGACCAACACACATTGATCTCGTTTAGCATCTACTCCACCAAAAATGCCAGATGGTCTCTGACAGACCCATATCGGACTCTCTTCACCCAGGACGTGACCCACATAAACTAGCAAATTTACACGTATCCACCTGCATACAACATATAAGATTCAATAGCAAGATGATGCATCAACAACCCCCAGCTTTTGTCTGAGGTATTCAAATGTCTCCCTGGGAAATGGTTTGGTGAGTATATCAGTAACTTATTCCTTGGAAGGAACATACTCCAACTTGACCTTTTGCTCAAGCACTTATTCCCTTAGAAAATGATACTTGATAGATATGTGCTTAGTCTTTCAATGCATGACAGGATTTTTTGAGATACTGATTGCACTTATATTATCACAGAAGATAGAGATAGGTGGAGTAGAGGTGATTTGAAAATCTTGCAAAGTTTGCATCATCCAAAGAAGTTGTGTGCAACGAGATGCAATAGCCACATATTCTGCTTCAGCAGTAGATAAAGCAATTGAACTTTGTTTGTTGTTGAACCAAGATACTAATCTGGACCCCAGAAAGAATGCTCCACCACTAGTGGTTTTTCTGTCATCCATGCTTCCTACCCAATCTGCATCCATATATGCATGAAGTGTGAGATTTGTATCTCTAGGATACCATAAGCCATAGTTTTATGTTCCTTGAAGATATTTTAAGATCCTCTTAACTGCTTGAAGGTGTGCTTCCTTTGGATTAGCCTGAAATCTTCCAACTATTCCCACTGCATGCATGATGTCTAGCCGAGTTCCTGTCAGATAGAGTAGACTGCCAACCATGGATCTATAGGTTGGTTGATGGACTATTGTTGATTCATCATTAGCGCTAAGGCTGCATCCTGTTACCATAGAAGTACATACCGGTTTTGAGTCTTCCATGCCATACTTCTTCAAGATCTGCTTTCAGTACTTGGTTTGTGATAAAAAGATACGATATTTATTTTGTTGGATTTGTAAACCAAGGAAGTATGTTAGCTCACCTAGCAAAGACATTTCAGATTCTTTTTACATCACCAAAGCAAAGTTTTGGCTCAAGGCTTCTTCATTGCTGCCAAAAAAGATATCATCAATGTATACAACAAGTATTAGCAATTTGTCATTATCAATTTTTATATATAGATTGCTATCTGCTGAGCCTTTTGAGAAACCTTGTTGATCAATGTATTTGTCCAGACGATATTACCATGCCCTTGGAGCCTGTTTAAGACCATAGAGTGCTTTCTTAAGTCTACATACAAGATTTGGATCATTTCCGAGGATGAACCCATCGGGTTGTTCAATATATACTTCTTCATTTAAGTCTCCATTTAGAAAGGCAGATTTTATGTCCATTTGAAATACTTTGAACTTTTGAAAGCTTGAGAGAGCAAGGAACATTCTTATAGCTTCAAGTCTGGCAACTGGAGCAAAAGTTTCTTCAAAGTCTATGCCTTCTTGTTGCGCATACCCTTTACAAACAAGTCTTGCCTTTTTTCTAACTACATCTCCATTTTCATTTAGCTTATTTTTGAAGATCCATATTGTCCCTATGACATTTTTATCTTGTGGTCTAAGAACCAACTCCCAAGCGTTATTCTTTTCAATCTCCTCAAGTTCTTCCTCCATGGCTTTAATCCAGCATTCATCTTTGCATGCCTCTCTTACATTTTGTGGTTCAGTGGAGGAGAGCAGTGCTAGATAGCTTCAAGCTCCTGAAATGGTTCTCCTTGTTTGTACCCCTACCTCTTTCTGCCCCAGAATTTGAGATTCGGGATGATTCTTCTGAACATATCTGGATGGAGTCTTCTCTTCTATCCTTACCTGTTCTTTTAGTGCCTCATGGATTTCTTCTTCGTCATGAATTTGATTTGATGTTGACGGATAGTCTTCACCATCTTTGAGATCTTCAGATTTTACCTGTCTAGGAGTGTTTCCTTCTTCATCAACCACTACATCAATGCTTTCAACAATTTTTCCAAGTCTTTTATTGTAACATTTGTAAGCTTTGATGTGGGGAGTGTAGCCATGTAAAATGCCTTCATCTACTCTAGGTTCAAACTTGCCAAGATTTTCATCTATCCTTTTAATGTAGCATTTGCTTCCAAAGATTTTGAACTATTTTACCGTGGGAGTCTTACCATACCAGAGTTCATGAGGAGTCGCAGTGTTGTTTACCCGTATGTTTTTCTTGTTGAGAATAGTAACAGCGGAAAATGCGACTTCACCCCAGAAGGTTGCAGGAGTTCCAGATTCATCAAGCATAGCACGAGCCATTTGTTGAACTGTTCTATTCATCCTTTCCACTACTCCATTTTGCTCAGGGGTCCTTACAGCTGAGAATTCCCTTCTTATTCCATGTTCTTCACAAAAATCGAAGAACTCATCTGAGGTAAATTCCCCTCCTCGATCGGATCTGAGACATTTGATTTTACGATCTGATTCGTTCTCAACCAAAGCATTGAATGACTTGAACTTTTCAAAGCCTTCATCTTTATACTTCATGAGTCCTATCCAACACATCCTTGAAAAGTCATCAATGAACAATATGAAGTACGCTTCCCTCGAGGTGACCTCTTTCTAGTTGGACCACAAATATCGGTGTGAATAAATTCAAGAGGCCTGCTAGCTGATCCTTCTTTCTCAAGAAAATTAGTTCTGGTTTTCTTACCAAATTGACAAGATTTGCATATTGTATTGTCTAGAATCTTGATGTCAAGAAGATCATGAACCACCTGATATTTTCATGTTTTCCTAATCTGGGAGAAGCTAAGATGCCCCAATCTTCTGTGCCATAGCCAGTGTTCCATTCTTGCTCAGATAGCATTATTGTTCTCCTTCTTTGAATATATATAGATTATTCAAAGTTCTTGTGCCTTTGATCACTGTTTTTCCTATGTCAAGCTCACGAACAATACATCCATTTGATCTAATTATTACCTTAGTTCTTTGATCACACATTTGACAAACACTCAATAAGTTATGCTTTAAGCCATCAACATACATAACATTACCAGCTTTGACCTTCTTTTTCAACTGAGCAGAACCTTTACCTTTTATGAATGCAGGGGTGTCATTTCCAAATGATACCTTCTTTTCCCTTTCTAAGGCAGGATATGACTGAAGTTTTTCTTTATCACCTGTCATATGTTTTGAGCATCCACTATCAATCTACCATTTATTTTCCTTTCCTTTAGCATATAAGGCTATCCCCCATCTATGTAGTTGCGATTCTTTATTTTTCCATATTTTGGGATTCAATGAAGTTATTTCCTTTTGAATTGTTTTCCGAAACCTACTCCTGCATTCAAAATCTTCATGCCCAAAATTGTTACAAATAGAACATTCTATTTCATGTTCAAGAGCAGAGACATTATTGTAGGTCATTTTCATGATCGCAGTGATACTTCTTTGTTTTTGAGCTTCCCTAGTCATGATGGTCTTCTAGGAAACACATTGAGTAGCTTTATGACCAAAGTTATGACAAGAGAAACATTGGCCATTGAAGAAATTCATGCGATTATCAAACCTACTACCCAATTGATTGTAGTTTCTATTGACTTCTATTCCTGAGCCAAATTGAGAATGATTTACCTGATTGAAGCTTCTGTTCATCCTGGAAGCAGATTTCTACCGACTTACTTGGTAATCTTTGTTCATTCTTGAAGCAAATGGTCCCTGATTTATCTGGTGGTATACTTTATGCTTTTGCTGTCGATTGTTAACTTGTTCACTTCTTCGTGCTGCATCAAGATAGCTTTTAGAGGTGGATGACATCTGTGCTTGAGATGTTTCTTCAGAATATCCGAGACCTGTCTTGATTAGAGGAGAATGTTGCACTTTGATAATCTCATCTAAAGTTTCAGATCGTTTAGCAAATCTAAGATTAAGAGCTTTTTTTTTCTCAATTTCTTTTCTATGTCCCACAATTTCACATTCTAACTCTTCATTATGTTTATCTCTTTCAGCAAGTTGGAAGGTCAATGTGTCTATAATCATGTTCTTTTCTTCTAAACCAATTTTGAGTTTAGAAATTTCTTCATAAAGATCTTCCTCATTTATAGCATCCAAGAAATCATCATCTTCAAAAGCCATCAAAAGTATATTATCATTACCTTGGTCATCTTCATCACTATTTGAAATTCCATCACTGTCTTCATGAGTATAATAGCTTTTCTTACTTGCATTATGTCTTCTGTTCCATCTGGCAGGATCCTTCACACCTGTGCCTTCTCTGATCTTGTGTACCTCTAGATATAGACAGTTGATCAGTTCTCAAATATACCCCAGACTGTCAAATTCACAGATCTGTTCATGCGCCAAAGAGATCTCGACCCATTAGCAAATCTGACTTATAATGCTCCGGTTTCTTCTTGATTCACGTTCAACTATAACTCGCCAACCGATTATCAGAAATTCAGATCTTGATATTCTTAAGATATTCAACACACTTGTATCTAGCCAAATGATCTCCTTTCCCTTTTATAGCCAAGGCCTTACTCAAACCATGGATCAAAACCATTGAGAAACAATACTAGGGACCCAAAACCTAGGTTCAATATTTTAGATGCAAAACCACAAACCAAAACCATAGGATCAAAAACATTGGGCTAAATACGATGGACCAAACTTAAGATGCGTGTTTTCCTCTGCATGAAAGTCCGTGCATTTTAGGTTCGCACCTTTTTGGCGGGAGACCTGCGAACATGTCCACACCTTTTCAATGATCCTCCTGTGCAACCTGCCGATGACTGCACCTTTTGATCGGTGCATCTACAGAACCCGAAAATAACATTGCTGGACTATAATTTATCATCTGAGATGAGTGGGTTGCCATCAAGTACAACATATGCATCATAATTCCAACAATCTCTATTGCCAACATTCATTACACAGTATGTACCTAAGATCCCCTTATTCAATTTCGAGCAGATCTAGGACACAAGCACCACAGAAAATATGTCTTTATTAAATAGTTAATTACATCAAACTTCACCTTCAGAACATTGTGAATGAAATTCTTCAAATAATGAGAATGCTTAGCACATATCCCCTTGAAGCAACTTGTCTTCAAAAATAAATGTACACTTTGCTAAAAGGCTTTCTTCAAAATACAACAATGAGCTTCCCTTTTAAAAATCTCACTTATCACTCCAAAAATCTAGAAAATAGGCACCTTATGACTCCACAAAAGCTCTTGTGACTCCATGACATAAAAAAATTACAAATATTGCTTAGCTCTCCAAAATAAAAAATTTAATGCACCTTATGCACTAATCCTCTTTCTTATCTAACTCCTTATATATGCCAAAATTCACTCATTTAATTTTAAAAAATATAACTTATTTCTCCAAAGGTTTGATATCACTTTATATAAAAAATCACGTCATGGTTTAAATTTAAAAAATCAAAAGACACTTTAAATTTTCATAAAGTATACCTTTTCGTTGGAGAAAAAGTTAACTATGGTTGAAATTGAATTTTCAACGCATTTGTTTTTGGGAAAGGTTGTCTCTCTTCCATGTTGATTCTAGGACCACCCATAGGGTTTGTGCTCACATGTCATAAATTCAAAAGATATAACTTGATGTCGATTTCCACTAAATGCTTATGTCTAGCAAAATTCACTTTGAGTAAAAAACCAAAACCGAGTCCTTCTTTTGTTTGATACATGTGATGTAGGAGTAGTCCACAGGGTTATCATCGTTGCATGTGGGCATATTAAGATGATGCGGCCTCTCCGTCATTCGTTTTGACTTGAATTTTTGTGTTGATAGAAACCTTTCCCCCACATGCCTTGAACCTGCTAGTTTAGAAAAGGTTGATCCATCGGTCCACTCAAATCACATGCATAAAGAATATGCACTTCCACTGTCATGGAGGCCTAGGAGTCTGACGAGATGATGGAGCATGTGGATGAAGCCAATTTTTCCTTAGATGGTTTAAAGCTGGGACAACCCTTGAGGATTCAGTGTACAAGACTTTTTTCTCTGCATTCAATTTTCAGTACTATGTGATTGATGCTATTGTAGCTCTTTCTAATGATGACCCTCATACAACTCCAGCGGTAGCAATTCTATTTTATGTTCTTGCAAGTGATGGTCAAGATGAACATTTACTAGACTCAGCCGTTCGTATTAAATTTTTGTTGAAGTTGCTACTTTCATCTCTTCCAGAAGCAAGTGAGAAAAAGGGATCACTTGTTAGCAATATTTTAGGAGTAACCACAAATTCTAGTCTATTGAAGGTGTCTTCTTTAGGTTCTACTCAATTCAGAAGATAGCAAAATAAATCATAAGCAGTTATGAAGACCAGAAATGGTCTCAATTCAACAAATCAACTCAGACCTCTAGGAATGGTGGATTCGCTCTATGCTCAAGTGTTGGTAAATCCAAATGCTAGTAAATACACTGATTCGGCCCTCGACAAATGAATAATCCTCAAGGAATCATCTCCATGAACGGAACTGTTCTGGAATATTTTAGTTTTGTTCCCTCATAAGAAGCGGCCAGTGGACAATGATGTTTAACAGGAAAAGACAAATGACATATACACACCAGATCTGAAAAATCAGGATCTAGAGATTCATTGGCTGAAGAGACCTATTCAGTACACAATGCCTACACTGTCTCTCTCCATCATGTTTCCTTGATTCGACCCCATGCACCGACAATGACTTTTGTATGCAGCGTGGGAGTCAGCTTGAGAAATTTCGCAAAAAACCCAACAACATTTATCAGGCACTATTAGCGTGTACAAGGAGGCTGACTTCTAGATCCTTTTCTTTCAATTAGATTCATATTTAACAACTATGCTGGTTATTTCTTGAAAATATGCTCCACATTGGTCATTTGTGTCCTTGACTCTGGCACATTTCTTGAAGAGACAACCCCATCACCTAGCTGAATTCTCCTCCTCACAGGTTCTAGAGCTTGCGGGCAATGAGATTATTGAGAAAGCAGCCACGACATTGCAAAAGTACCTTGGTTTGAAAATAATTCCGACAAACATATTTTTGTCAAACAATAAACTTCACAAATGAGGGATCAATGAATATTACAAAGAGATAACCTAGTAGAGATGATTTAAAAAATCTCATCACAATGCAAACTCCTTTTAAGAAATATTTGTATTCATAGTGGTAGTTTATTCACTATGGTCAATGAGCATACAAGTTAGCCAAGCTCCATTGAAGGGAGAGCACCATCCTTTTACTCTGAGTTCCAACGAGCGACCACAAAGTCACCTTAAACTAATCTATACTGATGATCTACATTGACTCTTTACCTCTCTGCACATTATCATCCATAGGCTCTTGCTATGCTCAATTCAAAACATACAGGTCTTCACTTCCTTACACTCAACAAGACAGCTTCAAATAGACCTTCTCGTTATCTTAATCCCAAGAGCAAATTGTGGCTCCAATACCACATGAAGAAAAATCACAAGACTAATAACCATAGGCACAAAAAATTAACACACAAACATTAAACTGGTGGAAAAGGTAGAGATCCATCATGTGGCCTCTCATGCTCATGTATTTCTCTCTTATTTAAATAATTTAATAATACATCTAAATACATGAGCAAGTGGTATTAATATAGTGCATCTATCTTAGACTCACCTGGTTGAGACATTTTCTCAACTTACACACTAATTTAGGAGAGCTAGTTGGAGAGAATCTCTCATCGAAACTAGAATCCTTGGTCTAAGGAATTCTCACGATTTTATTAATTTAATTTAACATTTGGATTTATTATTGGTTTTTAAGAGAGTGAGGCTAACAAGTTCTACTTATTTATCACTATCAAACACCTGCCAATATATAACATTATCTAGAACATTTGTTTTATCCTTCACTTCAATTTCATATTTTCTATTAGGATGGAAAGGAATTTTACAAGTGTTGGCTAAGGTAGGAAATATTTTGACTCCCACGAATTAGAGATAGCTGATACTCTTGAAAGCACTGCAGAAAAGATAAGACAACATTTATGTAGGCCCTCAACCTAGGGTGTTTAGCTGAGTACTCACCTTTAATCCGATTAATAATGAGTTATGAATGGCCATGCACAGAAATCATTTTAGCTCCTGATCTATTCAGAAGCTATAGTCCCAGAATAAGCGCTTCATACTCACCTACATTGTTGGTGCATTGAAAATTTAGATTGTAATAATACCCCTTTTCTATGCTTTTTTTTTAGTTTCAAATCAAACACCTGCCCCTACACCTTGTTTATAGATTGCTCCATCAAAGTCCATATTCTAGTGGGCTTCATCCTCTTACTCATCTGTTCCAGTATTTAATTTCTCATCCTCTAATCTGCTTCATTTACTTTCTATGTCTAACACCTCTTCTTCTACACATATATCATTGTATAGAATGAAATAATCCATGTATGAATGCACTGAATAAAGTGGACAGTTATTAGGTTTATTTTCTTCTTACCATATATTCCATTAAAGCTTCCCTATACACCCTCCTCTGCTGACCAAAGATAGGAATAGTTGCATAAGTCATGTCCATTTGCATGGTACTTTGTAACTTTGCCCCTCAAGATCTTGATAACAACATTCCATATTTGGGAGGTATTTCAGCCACTATAATATCCATAACCACACTTTTTGCTAGAATTTGGATCAGATTCACACATAGATCCTTAATGAGACCTAATCATCTTACTTTTCTATGAGTCAAAAGAGTAAAGGTCTTTATAGGGTCTTTTTATATCTAATCCTAACCTTTCCATAATGACTTTAGGCATGAGATTGTGTGAAGCACAAGAATCAAGCATGGCATTATGCAAAATATAGTCATGAACATCCAAACTAACATAGAAAGGTCACACATTACCATCTCGAGACTTCCCTTCATCTTTATGTCCAAATAATAATTTAGGTTGATCATGAGTTAGGTTAACTGTGTTGGTTCCCTCCCCTATCTTTAGTGCCTTCATGACTTGAGTTGTATACACATTCTTGTTAATCAATTTTGTCAAAGGAATACAAATTTTGACCTTGGCTAGTTCATTTTAAATACTGAAAGTAGTTGGAGATTTATCTACTACTTTAATACTTACATCTTGTTTAATCTGAAAGACCGATATATACTTACATCTTGTTTTTCAAAAACCTCCTTTTGAGAGTCATCCTTTACCTAGCTAGTGGAAGGTGCATCACTCTGAATTTTCTTGGGACAGTTTGCTACAATCTTCTTGTTTCTCAAATAGTATTGTTTGTGTACCTCCATAATAACATTTCAGTATTCATTTTTATAATCATCTATTTTTGCATGGATGACTTATGACTATGATAACAAGAGTAGATCTTGTTCCTCCTTGGTTAGAAAAATATTGTTTATTTCCCCTTCCCCAAAAATATTAATCTGATATTCCTCAGGGTCATGTGTTTTTTCAATTTTTTCATCTGCATTATTCTTCTAGAATGGGGGTTTGATTTGTTGTCGATCCACTGGGGATCTTTGATCTCTTTGTCTAATCTCTAGAGGATTCCTTCTAAAGTTAGCATTTCTGATCTATGGACCACCTTGAGGTTCTCTTGGTGGAGCCTTCTTAGACAAACTCATTCTTTCCGTCATCATTTCCATTATTTTAACTACGGTATCTATCTTGACATCTCATGAAGAAGAAGAAGGTTCTTATTTGATGGTCATTATTCTTTCAACCTTTATCTTTTCTCTTTTAGCTAAAAAAATTTCTTACACACTAACAACATTTCTTTGCATTTCTTCTAGAGTAGAAGGATTTATCTCTCTTAATTAGTAAGACATTTTTTCATCAAAACCATTTGGGAATTTGATCAAAGCTAGCACTAGCGGAGGTTGTATTGTTGCTGGAATAAAATTGTAATCATTGTTAAATCTATTGCAATAATCTTGAACTGTTTCACAAGGAGCTCTCCTTAGACTTTCATATTCAGTCAAGATTTGGAGATTTGCAATAATACCTGTTGGCAATGCCCTGAACCATTTCTTAACCTCTCATGTCAAATTTTGTAAAAAGAGCCTTATTCTCACATCATCATTGTCAACTTCTTGTAAATATGAGAAGTAATTCATCATGTCTATATGTTGTTGTGTTGTGATTGGTTCGTTGCTTTCAAATTGAGGCATACACATCTAATAATCTTGTTGCATGGAATGCAACTGTGATGGTAAAACAAGAGGGGCATAACGAGTTACCATGATTGGTGAATGGGAAGAATATGACACTACAGTTGATGTGGATATTAGGGCTGGTAAATAATATGGAATTATGACTTTATGAGTTGGTATAAAAGGAATCTGGATGGTAGATGAAATAGGAATAGTGGCAGAAAGAGAAATTATAGGAGGAATCAAAGGTGAAGTAGAAGGTAAAACAACAAAAGGTTGATTTTCAAAAGATGCTTAAGTAGTTTTGTTTAATTTAGTCACTGAGTTTTCAAGCTTTCCAAACTATTGTAGGATGTCTTTATCATATTTTGAAATAACAAGTTTTTGTAACCATAGGCCTTACTATTTCTATATTATGTATATAAATGTATGATTGTTGAATGCTATTTAGTTTTATCATTTAGGTCGATTAATAAATTCGTTAACTGAAAGATATGTGCTAGCTTAAAAAAAAATTGAAAGCATATATATATGGATATTTCTTTTATACATATATCAATTATAGGGGCTGATAACCCCAATGATATGAGACATGCTCGAATTAGTACAAAATGTTCACATATGTCATTTTGATTTAAAAAAAAATTATATTTACATATGCTATCAATCTTGGCAATGATTGATAACATCATTGATGATTGAACCTGTTAGTCTCCTGCTGCAGTAGGTTATTCATCTTTCATGATCGACATTTTTACATGCCAAATATGTCATACTATGCATATTGCAATGCTCCATATTTGCTAAAAAAGGCCAAGGAAGGATGCCATGAGAGTGTGCTAGCCTAAGTGCCACTGTTGTATTCCAATTTTGATGAGATATTCCATTTTTGAATAATTTTCAGTTAAAAGGAGATCAAAACAGCTTAATGTTGGTCTCCCTAGGTTTCAATTTCCTGTTATAGAATATAGAGAATCATTATCTGTCCAAACAGCTTAATCTTGGCAGATTCTTAGATAGGTAGAGAAGAAAGGGTGCTCAATAGCCTAATCTGAGCCCCTGGATGAAATAAGTGTAGATGTAGATAGGAGGACAAAGAGAAAAAGTTGAAAAGCTGGGTTTGCTAGTTTAGGTGCACCCAAACCAAAAGAAGAAAAAATGCTAGGTAGGTAGGCTGGGTAAGTAGCTTTGTGGTTGCAGAGATCAAGCTATGTGATCCATTTCATGTTTTCAACATGTCATATCTATTCAGATCACAAGTTGGAGGTAGTTTTCCATTTAGAGGACTTCAAGCGAGGCATGTCTAACTCCCCCCTTCTTCCTCTTCCCCAAATCACTCATTAACTTCCCTTAAAGAGGTCAAGACCTAGTTGATACCTCTCAGATTCATCATTCTTCATATCAGTCGCCTTGGTAAAGATCTGCTTTACTCAAAGAAAGTCCATACTTCCTCTACAACTCTTACCTCTCCTCGATAGCCTAAGATTTACATACTTAGCGCTTTTTCTCATCATTGTCATGTTAATTGCTAACTCTACTATGTAACTCCCTATCTATCTCCCCTTCCCCCTACTAAAACTATCTTAATAACTCCCCTATATACTTATTCCCTCCCCTGGTTGAAATGCAACCATAAATACACTTGGGAATTGCTAAGTTTATCTGAAACTCTGCAAGAACCCTCATTTTCCCCCTCAAACCATCTTCTCATGCATCTCGGACTCCTTTTGATGCACAAAACCCTTCATCACCCCGTAAATCCTTCTTCTAATGCTTTTTGACTTCTTCACAAAGCATAAAATCCCCCTCCAAGTGTATAAAATCCACCTTTGGGCCTTGTTTTGCCTTTTCAAAGGCATAAATCCCTTTTTTGGGCTATCGAACCCCTTCCCATGCCTTCAAATCCCTTCAAACATAAAAAATTCTGCTTCCGATCATAAAAGCCCGCATCACTTACCTTGGGCCTTGCTCTGATTGCAAAAGGGTTCTATTGGACCCCCTCCAATGTGATGTCGCAGTCAGGAGGGGAGTCGTGTATCAAAACAGCGCATAAGTGTGCCCTCGATTGGTTTGGGCCAATAGTGATTTCACCGATCGGCGTATCGCTATGACAAAACAAGCATACATGTGTGCTGCCAATATGGTTCATCGTTGATGGTTTGTTGCCGATCGCATATCGGCGATCGGTGTTTCATATGAATCCACGCCATATATATATATATATATATATATATATAGTATATAAAATATATATATATAGGCCTCGTCCCTTATCCTTCCGCCGCCTTCTCTATTCTACCATCCGTCCGATTGCCCGCGCCCTAGATCTATGATGGGCAGGTCTGTCCCCTTCCGAACCTGTCGATGGTTAGCGTCTGGGAGATGGGCGGTTTTTCCGTCTTCACCCTGCTACGTCACCCCGCTAACGTCATCCGCCGTACTGGGTCCCACCGCTAATGTCATGCTAACGTCATCACCAAGAAAAAAACGCGCAAAGGAGAAATCCCTGCTTAAGAAGCCCGTAATGAAAATCAGGGGTATTTTTTGATGTGCGATTAGCGCTTAGCACTAATTGCGCATCGCTAAGAAAAATTTCCCAAAATGGAAAGCCTCAGTCCAGTGCAAGTCTGCAACAGTTATTTTTTCCCGAAAGAAGCAGAAAGGAATGAATTGACCCATTAAAGAGTATCATAAGAGATGAAGCCAATTTTCATGTCAAAGAGTATCAGTGTTGCGGCAAAGTCTATCAGTCATCAGTGTCAGCGGAAGTCTTTATTTTTAGAGCACATGGCATTAAAAGAGATCGCTGAAAGTCAAGAAGCAGTTAAAGAGCCATTTATGGCTCAGCAAGACATTTTAATGTAGTAAAAGCCATATGAGGGCAGCGCTGCAAGTCCCAAGGCACAATTATTATAGAGCCGGCCAGCGCATTGGTCAAAGGACCATATTAAGTCAATTTTGATGGTTGCTGCCTTAGCGCAGCTGTTAGATAGATATTTTGTTGCATTTATGTTTAGTAGAAAGTACCTAAATCAGAGTTATTGCTATAGATCTTCCCTGAGATCTGTTTTGTAGATATTTTGCCTATAAATACAGCCCAGAACAATGTAATAAGGGCGGTTTGGTTGGTTGGTTAATGCACTTTAAGAGAGACTCGCTCTGTATTTGATATGTTTTACTTAATCAAAGATTGCTGAAAGCTTGGAGAATGGACTGTTCGATGTATTGTTAATGTCTCTGAAGACTGAATGAGGGAAATCTTGCAGTGCTTTCTGAATCAATAAGTGTTCCTTACCTCTATTATTTCAATTTCACATATGCTCAAGTCACAGAACAAAAGTTTGGTTTATAATTTGCTTACCTGCACTCTATGCTCAGTTTCTGTGGCTTCTTAATGTTTTCCTCTTGATTTAGGCATAAATATGGATTTCCTTATGGCTCATATTTGCTATATTTCACATATGAATGACCGTTATATGGGAATTCTTGGCTGCTCCTAGGTAGGGCTCGTTCATCTTCCCTCTGCTAACCTAATTGAGAGATTCTTTGTTTCCTCTCATTTCTTAGCCTGCCATCCATCTTCATTTACCTCGAGTATTGTTTTATGAGCAGCTACCTTGCCCGTTTTTCCTCTTGTGACCAAGAAAACGCACCAGCAGTCTTACTCCATGACTCCATGCCCAATGGTTTGAAACTTGTCACACTATGCATTGCCTCTCTACTTGAAAGCATCCTCCTTCCACCCAAACACAAACAAAACCCCTTGAACCCAATAACTAGCCTAAAATCATCATCAACAAAGCTAAAATCATTAAGAGAGAGCCCTCTCTTATTGCAGGTGGGCTAGAACCTGTAATCCAAAGATTGGTTTGTGGTTACCTCGGCTGTATCCCTTTCAGAACCTTAGGGACAACCTAAGTGATAACATAATGGTGACTCCACTGGGGAACTCCTCAGATAATCTCACATGTCCACTCCGAGAACTTTGCTGAGGAAGAATCTGACCTTTAAGAAAGTTTTTGTTTAACCAATATTCTAAGAAAAATCCTCAGCAAAACAAGCTACAAGCTGGCTACCAAAAAGAATTTACGTTATACAAGGTCAAATCCAGACCCAAAGCCCCCAACTACTTTTGAAAATCCAAATTTAATCCTAAGAAACCTCAAGAAGTTAGAGCAAAGAGAGGATTTACCTGATTCTAGTTCTGAGAAAGTTTAGCCAAGCAGTGTTCCGACCCCTGTCAAAGTTCTATTTCGTTCATCCCCTACTTCATCATTCACCTCTCCAGGTACCTCGCCCACACCTCCATTCACTGCATATACTACCACTACAACTCCTATTATCCCAGTTGTTCCAGTTGTTCCGTTTATCCCTGTTGTTACACTTATCCCTGTGAATATGGCTAATAGATATGCCCCTTTACAACTGCCTGCAAATCCTGGGGCTATGCCTCAGGATTACCAGACTAAAATAACTTATTTTGATGGCACAAGTGCCTGTGCAGCCCTTCAACATACAAAGAAAATGCAGGATTACTTTGAGAGCTATGATATTGACGATGATGGTGTGAGAATGAAGATTTTTGTCCAAAGTTTGATTGGTGAAGTCACGACTTGGTTTAGAGCACTCCCGGCCAACTCCATAGAAAACCCAGAAGCCTTATACTATTCATTTATCAACAGATGGGAGAAAAAGGAAGACCCCTTGCACATATTATTTGAATATGACACCATCAAAAGAGGCCCTCAGGAGACTGCCTTGGACTATTGTGCACGATTTAATAACGCTTATAATGCAATACCACAGAACTTAAGACCTCCACTCAATCTTGCTTTGTACAAATTCCTTGATGGTTTTGATACCAATATGGCTTATCAGTTAAGGGAAAGAGCCCCTCAAAGCCTTTCAGACATGGAAAATGTTGCTGGTAGTGTGGAAGCAAACCTAATTTCCAAAAGAAATAGAGCTAGAATTGAAAGAAGAACTATCTTCGAGGAAGAACCCTTAGCCTTAGACCACAAACTAGATGCTATTATCAGTGGCATGCACAGGTTGGGAGATAGAGTGGAGAGCATTGAGAGGAAATCATCATGGGAAGGACAATAGCCCAACACCATAAGAAAGCCAAAATTTAGGAAAACTCAGAACACAAATGTTGGTAGGTCTAGCCCCGACCGTGATATAAGACCTCCTTTCCAAGAAAACTACACAAAAGCATCCACATCCAGTGAGCCAACAGAGGAGACTCACATGAACTTGATAGATTGGAAAAATGAGCAATAATTTTTTTTGACTCAAGAAGACCAAGACTACCATGATGTAAATCAATTTCAGAATAAGTCTGGAGAGTATTTTGATTTTAAACAAGACTATGATTCTGCTATGGATGAGGTGCACAGCCAATATAAAGTGAGGACTAGAAAAATTTATGTGCCCGGCCCCGTCAAACAAAAGGAAACAAAATAGCCCAAGAAGATTAAAGGAAACGTTGTTATAACAGAACTGGCTGATGAGACTATCCCAAACCTGCAGGAACTAACTATGGAAGACATAACAGACATGTAGCCCTCTAATGATCAACCTTTGCTATCTTCTCCCTCAAAAGAAGATTTGAATAGTATTCCGCAAAACCTTCCCAAGGCAGAAATACCGCCAGGTATCATTCACCATAACACTGATAATC
The DNA here is from genome assembly GCA_000404065.3 of Pinus taeda. Taxonomy (NCBI): domain Eukaryota; kingdom Viridiplantae; phylum Streptophyta; class Pinopsida; order Pinales; family Pinaceae; genus Pinus; species Pinus taeda. The sequence goes on along the minus strand of APFE030218520.1, from coordinate 45,836 downwards.
AAGAAGAAAATGTAGAAAATACACTTGAAAGCAGAAAATCTGCCACTGCCAACAAAAAGACCCCATTGGAGAAACCATTTAACTTAGAAGCAGAAATAAGTAAACTAAATATTTCCATCCCCCTCTTTGAGCATGCCAAACATGATGTGTATAGGAAACAAATCCAAAGATCACTTCAGATGCCAGAGACCAAGGATGATGTCAATGTTTTAGATGATATGCCTGAGCTCTTATTCAGTCCCGAGGTTAATGGAAAACCAACATATGGAGTTGTTTTTCCCTTTTATGTAAGCCTACATATACATGACAAAGTTTTGCACAATGCTATGTTTTATTCAGGGGCCTCACACAATCTTATGCCCAAAGCTGTAATGGAAAAGCTAAACATTGACGTCACAAGACCCTAAAAAGACCCTTCCTCCTTTGACTCAAGTCAGGTCAAGTGTTTAGGCTTAATCAAAGATCTATGTGTGTCTTTAGTCCAATATCCCAAGAAAACAATTCTAATGGACGTGGTGGTTGCTGACATTCCACCAAAATATGGGATGCTCTTATCAAGATATTGGGGAGAAAAACTCCAAGGATCCCTTCAATTAGACCTCTCTTACGCCACTATTTCAGACCTTGGGCAACCAAAGAGACTGTATAGAGAAACACTGATGAAGTATGTGGTGAGTAGTGAGGAAAAGCCCCAAAAATTTCCCATTTACTCAATCCATTATGATCTGGATTCCTTTATTTTGTTCAATGATGATGATCGTCCCCCAACTGGTGATAAGCCTTTGGATTTATAACAAGGAGCATGTGTAAGTGAGGAATCAGTTACCCATACCCAAAAAACTGGAAAAACAATCAATGCAACCAGCACACAAGAAGAACCTCACGGAACAGAAAATTCAAAACTGCCCACTCTGATAAAGATTTCAACTCCGAATGCTAGCCATGACCAAGAAATCCTATGGTATTTGGAGTTTGATGGTTTAGTAAATAATCTAGGAGCAGGGGTAGAAGTATGGATCCATAATAGCCAAAACAACCATGCAGAGGGTCGTGCCTATAGATTAAATTTCAAATGCACCAACAACATGGCAGAGTATGAGGCCCTTCTTTTAGTCCTTAAGCTCATCAAGGCTCTTGGGGCTGCAAAAGTTTCCATTCTAGGTGACTCTGATTTAATCATACAACAAATGAAAGGCAACTTTGTTACCAATGAAAATAGGCTGAGAGCTTATAGGACTGCTGCCACAGAAATACTCAATTCCTTCACTGAATCCAAGCTTGCTAAGATTTCTAGAAAACATAACATACATGCACACAACCTAGCCACTTTTGCTAGTACATGCAAGCTTCCCTTTGAGCCAAATCACCATTTCACTGTTGAGATAAAACGTAGGCCCGCTGTCCCTAACAATATTAAAGATTGGCAAGTGTTTGAAAATGATGCTCAGATTAACAATTTCCGCACTCTTGAGCATAAGTTTTCAAATTCAAACATTGACATGGATGCCATGAACAATTCCCAACAACAAACAAATGAAAATCAATAGGTGGTAACAGCTGCAACAACAAAACAAATCTTTAACCCAACTGTTTTTGACAATGCAAACATAGAAGAACTAAAACAAATGCATTTAGATGAAACAGCCAAAGCAGAGGCTGAGTTCATTGATCTAAAGGATAACTTTTTTCCTACTGGCCTCACTCCATTAGAAGACATGTTTGATAATAATGATGTGCCCAAAAAGCCAAAAATGGAGCCTTTAAATGTTGCTATAGAAGAACACAATATAGGGACAGCACAAAAGCCCAAAATGATTAAATTGTCCAAAAATCTGCCACATGATCAAAAACCAAAGTATGTGGATTTGTTCAAAGAGTTCGAAGATGTATTTGCTTGGAGTTAACTTAGAAGAATTAACCCTATGCTTCTTCCCCTTATTGAAAAGGAAGTGAAGAAAATGTTTGAAGCAGGTATCATAACACCCATCAGATTTTCTGAATGGGTATCCAATCTCGTTCCCACAAGGAAAAAATCAGGTGAGATCAGACTGTTTGTAAACCTAAGAAGCTTAAACCAAGTCTTTCTAAAAGACCACTATCCTCTTCCCAAAATGGACCATATCCTACAAAGAGTAGTGGGGTCATCTAGAATCTCTTTGCTAGATGGATTCTCTGGTTTTAATCAAATACTTGTTCACCCGGATGACCAAGACAAGACAGCCTTTACCACACCGTGGGGAACATTTAAGTATGTTAAAATTCCTTTCAGGCTAAATAACGATGGTGCCACCTTTCAAAGGGCAATGGATATTGCATTTGCCAAGGAAATACATAATTTCCTTGTCGTATATCTTGATGACTTAACCCCTTTCTCCAAATCTGATCAAGAGCACCTCAGACACTTAAGGAAAATCTTCATGACATGTAGGAAATATGGTATCTCCTAGAACCCCAAGAAGTCCTTGTTTGGCCTTGAGGAAGGTAAGTTGCTAGGCCACATCATTTCAAAAGAAAGTATCAGAATTGATCCGGAAAGGATCCAAGCCATCCTCCAATTTCCCTACCCAAGGAACATAAAAGAGTTGCAAGCATTCCTTGGAAAGATCAATTTCCTAAGGAGATTTATCCCAAATTTAGCCGAACTGATAAGACTATTAAGCAACATTTAAAAAAAGGATGCCAAGGTAAAATGGTCCCTTGAAACCAAGCAAGCTTTTGAGAGTATCAAAGCTACCTTGACTCAAATGCCTATCCTCACAAGTCCACAGTTTGATAAGGATTTTATCATCTTTTCCTTTACTTCAGATCACACGATAGCTGCTGTTTGTTTGCAAAAGGATGACCAGGGAAATGAGAAGCCAATTGCTTTCTTTAGGAGAGCCCTTAGAGATGCTCCTTAGAAGTACCAAATCATGGAGAAGTAGGCCTATAGTCTTGTTAAGGCCATTAAAGACTTCAGAGTTTATATTTTATATTCACATGTGATTGCCTATGTCCCAAACTCTGTTGTAAAAGACATATTAACTCAAGAGGGGCTAGAAGGCAAAAGAGGCAAGTGGATTGCCAGCATTCTTGAATATGACATTGAGATAAAACCACCAAGCTGATAAAGGGATAGGTTTTAACCAAGCTAATGTCCGAAAAAAAATTTCAAGCCTTAGAAATTAACCAAGTGGACAATGAACGGGAGCTGGCGACTCCACAGATCAATCAAACCTTTTTACAATCCCCATGGTATGTTAATATTTGATTTGTATTGTTAAACCTGTGTGCTCCCCCAGGATTTTCCAGGACCAAAAAAAGATTTTTAAAGATGAAAGCATCAAATTTTTGTGTCTTAGATGGTGGCCTGTTTTGGAAAAATCATGAAGGTATTTTGCTTAATTTCCTAACTTTGGATGAAACTGACAAAGTCCTCAAGGAATTTCATGTAGGAGATTGTGGAGGGCACTTATATTGGAAATCAACAGCTGATAAAATTCTAAGGGCTGGGTTCTATTGGCCTTCCCTATTTGATGATGTTAAAAAATTTGTAATGTCTTGCCATAAATGCCAAATCTTTGAAGGGAAAAGAAAATTGTTGCCTTTGCCCCTTAAGCCCATCTCAACCGAAAAGCCTTTTGAATAATGGGGTCTTGATTTCATTGGAGAAATCCACCCCTCTTCTTCAGGCCAGCACAAGTGGATTTTAATAGCCACCGACTATTTCACCAAGTGGATTGAAGCCATCCCATGTAGGCAAGCCAATGACTCCACTATTATCCAATTCCTTGAGGGCAATATTCTTTCCAGATTTGACTACCCTGAGAAAATCATCACTGACAACGCTACTACCTTCAAATCCAAAAAGATGATCAACTTCTACCATAAATTTCACATTACCTTGGGCCACTCTATAGCCTACTACCCTCAAGGTAATGGCTTGGCCGAATCATCCAACAAAAGCCTCATCAACATCATAAAGAAAGTGCTAGAAGAAAACAAAAAGAACTCGCATAGGAAGCTCACAAATTCCCTATGGGAAGACAGACTTTCAAGCAAGAGATCCATTGGGATGAGCCCTTATGAGCTAGTATATGGCATGGAGGCCAGATTTCCTTCATCTTTGGGCATTCTTGTTATCAAACTGTTACAGGAGATTCAGGCTGAACCAAATGACATTCAAAGAAGAATTAATCAAACCATACATCTTCAACAAACCAGAGAGCAAGTGTATCACAGAGCTCAAATTTTTCAAGAGAAGCTCAATAGGATGTTTGATAAGAAAGCTAAGGCTGAGGATTTCTATGCTGGCAGCAAAGTTCTAAGGTAGGACTCGCGAAGAGAAGACAAGGGCAAACACGCAAAATTTGACTTTCTTTGGAAAGGTTCATTCATTATCAGCGTTCTGCAAGGAAATAACACATATTTCCTAAAATCTATAGATGTCAGCACAGCTGAAGAGGGCCCTGTAAATGGCTGAATGTTAAAGCATTATCACGATCCCTTTTGTTGAGAATCACCTGACGGTATTATTTCTGTACATAAATGTTTGTATATATCAGCACTTTGTTTCATTTTTGTGTAGCAATCTGAATGATAGAGCACGCAGAAGGAAGCAGGCAGTGCTTCACAGTTCACAAGCAATTCAGTCGACGGAAAGTGTTGTTCTCACTCCAAAATTTCAATTATCTAACAGTTAGCACCAAGAAGTTTCAATCTACAGCAACAATGGAAGATCAAGGTAGTCTGACCTACTGTTCTTGGCTTTTCACAAGGAAAAGCCATCCCCAAGTGGAGCCACTGTTAGTCTCCTGTTGCAGCAGGTTATTCATCTTTCATGATTGACATTTTTACATGCCAAATATGTCGTACTATTCATACTGGAATGCTCCATATTTGCTAAAAGAGGCCAAGGAAGGATGCCATGAGAGTGTGCTAGCCTAAGTGCCACTGTTGTATTCCAATTTTGATGAGTTATTCCATTTTTGAAGAATTTTCAGTTAAAAGGAGGTCCAAACAACTTAATCTTGGTCTCCCTAGGTTTCAATTTCCTGTTGTAAAATATAGAGAATCATTATCTATTCAAACAGCTTAATCTTGGCAGATTCTTAGATAGGTAGAGAAGCAAGGGTGCTCAACAGCCTAATTTGAGCCCCTGGATGAAATAAGTGTAGATGTAGATAGGAGGACAAAGAGAAAAAGTTGAAAATCTGGGTTTGCTAGTTCAGGTGCACCCAAACCAAAAGAAGAAAAAATGCTAGGTAACTAGGCTGGCTAAGTAGCTTTGTGGTTGTAGAAATCAAGCTATGTGATCCATTTCATGTTTTCAAAGTGTCATATCTATTCAGATCACAAGTTGGAGGCAGTTTTCCATTTAAAGGACTTCAAGCGAGGCATGTCTAACTGCCCCCTTCTTCCTCTTCCCCAAATCACTCACTAATTTCCCCTAAAGAGGTGAAGATCTGCTTGATACCTCTCAGATTCATCATTCTTCATATCAGTCGCCTTGGTAAATATCTGCTTTACTCAAAGAAATTCCATACTTCCTCTACAACTCTTACTTCTCCTCAATAACCTAAGATTTACATACTTAGCACATTTTCTCATCAATGTCATGTTGACTACTAACTCTACTATGTAACTCCCTATCTATCTCCCCTTCTCCCTACTAAAACTATGTTAATAACTCCCTTATATGCTTATTCCCTCCCCCTGGTTGAAATACAACCATAAATACACTTGGGAATTGCTAAGTTTATCTGAAACACAGCAAGAACCCTCATTTTCCCCCTCAAACCATCCTCTCATGCATCCCAGACTCCTTCTAATGCACAAAACCCTTCATCGCCCCATAAATCCTTCTTCTAATGCTTTTTGACTCCTTCACAAAGCATAAAATCCCCCTCCAAATGTATAAAATCCACCTTTGGGCCTTGTTTTTCCTTTTCAAAGGCATAAATCCCTTTTTTGGGCTATCGGACCCCTTCCCATGCCTTGAAATCCCTTCAAACATAAAAAATTCTGCTTCCGATCATAAAAGCCCACATCACTTACCTTGGCCCTTGCTCTAATTGCAAAAGGGTTCTATTGGACCCCCTCTGATGCGATATCACAGTCGGGAGGGAAGTCATGTATCAAAATAGTGCATACGTGTGCCCCCGATTGGTTTGGGCCGATAACGATTTCGCCGATCAGCGTATCGCTATGATAAAATAAACATAGATGTGTGCTGCCGATATGGTTCATTGCCGATGGTCTCTTGCCGATCGCATATCGATGATCAACGTTTCATATGAATCCATGCCATATATATATATATATATAGGCCCCGTCCCTTATCCTTCCGCCACCTTCTTTGTTCTGCCATCCGTCCGATTGCTCGCGCCCTAGATCTATGGTGGGTGGGTTTGTCCCCCTCCAAACTTGTCGATGGTTAGCGTCCGGGAGATGGGTGGTTTTGCCATCGTCACCCTGCCACATCACCCTGCTGATGTCATCTGCCCTACTGGGTCCCACCACTGACGTCCTGCTGACATCATCACCAAGAAAAAAGCATGCAAAGGCGAAGTCGCTGCTTAGGAAGCCCGGAATGAAAATCAGGGGTAGTTTTCTATGCACGATTAGCGCTTAGCACTAATCGCGCATCGCTAAGAAAAATTGGCCAAAATGGAAAGCCTCAGTCTAGTGCAAGTCTGCAGTAGTTATTTTTGCCCAAAAGAAGCACAAAGGAGTGAATGGACCCGTTAAAGAGTATCAGAAGAGATGAAGGCAATTTTCATGTCAAAGAGTATCAGTGTTGTGGCAAAGTGTATCAGTCATCAGTGTCAGCGGAAGTCTTTATTTTCAGAGCAGATGGCATTAAAAGAGATCGCTCAAAGTCAAGAAGTGGTTAAAGAGCCATTTAAGGCTCACCAAGACAGTTTAATGCAGTAAAAGCCATATGAGGGCAGCGCTGCAAGTCCCAAGGCACATTTATTACAAAGTCGGCCAGTGCATTGCTCAAAGGACCATGTTAACTCAATTTTGATTCCTGCTTCCCTAGCACAGCTGTTAGATAGATATTTTACTGCATTTATGTTCAGTAGAAAGTACCTATATCAGAGTTATTACCATAGATCTTCCCTGAGATCTATTTTCTAGATATTTTGCCTATAAATACAACCCTGAACAATGTAATAAGGGCGGTTTGGTTGGTTGGTTAATGCACTCCAAGAGAGAGTCACTCTGTATCTGATATGTTTTACTTAATCAAAGATTGCTGAAAGCTTGGAGAATGGACTGTTTGATTTATTGTTAATGTCTCTGAAGAGTGAATGAGGGAAATCTTACGCTGCTTTCTGAGTCAATAAGTGTTCCTTACCTCTGTTATTTCAATTTCACATATGGTCAAGTCACAGAACAAAAGTTTGGTTTAGAATTTGCTTACGTGCACTCTATGCTCAGTTTCTATGGCTTCTTAATGTTTTCCTCTTTATTTAGGCATAAATATGGATTTCCTTATGGCTCATATTTGCTCTATTTCACATATGAATGACTGTTATCTGGGAGTTCTTAGCTACTCCTAGGTGTCGCTCGTTCATCTTCCCTCTGCTAACCTGATTAAGAGGTTCTTTGTTGCCTCTCATTTCTTAGCCTGCCATCCATCTTCATTTACCTTGAGTATTGTTTCATGAGCACCTACCTTGCCCATTTTTCCTCTTGTGACCAAGAAAACGCACCACCAGTCTTACTCCATGACTCCATGCCCAATGGTTTGAAACTTGTCACACTATGCATTGCCTCTCTACTTGAAAGCATCCTCCTTCCACCCAAACACAAACAAAACCCCTTGAACCCAATAACTAGCCTAAAATCATCATCAACAAAGCTAAAATCATTAAGAGAGAACCCTCTCTGATTGCAGGTGGGCTAGAACCTGTAATCCAAAGATTGGTTTTTCGCTACCTCAGTCGTATCCCTTTCAGGAGCTTAGGGACAACCTGAGTGATAACAAAACCTTCATCAATGAAGGGAGGTATCAGAGACCATCAATTGACATAGCCTAAGAAAGAGGATATAAATGTAGAGAAAAAGGACTTTAAAGGTCTATCTCAATTTATAGCCATAGTGAAGTGGTGTGCCTAGGTTCAATATGTGAACTACACCCTAATACCAAGTGTAGGGATGCTATGTGTGATCCCAAATTTATTCTATTTATTTGTTTTTTATTTGTTTTTAAAACTATAAAATGTATTCATAGAAAATTCGCAACTTCAATACTCAATGTACACTATCACTATGAAATCCTACAACAATTTACATAGTAATAGTGTATGTGGTATAATGAATAATGATCAAATTTTTAAATTTTAATCTACAATATTGCAGCCCAAATGGAAACCATTCGCATGAAGTTTAGAAATATTACATTGATAGTTGAAATTTACTGCAACATCCATTGTATCAATATTCTACTTACACATTTACTAAATAATAAATTAAACAAATAACAAGAGTTATCATTCACCTAATATAAGGTAGAATCCTTAATGTAGGCTATCACAATCCTCATTCTTTTCTCATCATCACTCCAATGATCAAACTTTTAAAATTCCAACGATGTTTGAATGAAGTTGCTAACCCACTTGGTTGTCCACCTTACCATTGCTAATGTACTCTCCTTCCCTTTGGCCCCTAAAACTGCAGTGGGGATATAGGAAGGAGGAGAGAATAATATTAGCTAATAGTAATTGAGTCCATAACCTTCATGTGCCCACATCACCAATTCCTATCCTCCACACTTTCAATAATGCTCAAGATCACAAATTTACAACAAAAAATAGATTCTAACATGAAAAGTTAGAATGTGATTACATCCATTCACCACTATAGAGCTCCGCGATGTCCCCTTCATGAAAATGTGTTCCTTTTATAGAATATTTTAAGTGGGGATTAGATGTGACATTTTATTTTATATGAGAATAACTAATTATCAAATTCCATAAATAAGATTATTCATCTAGCCACATGTCCTATCTTGAATTTGACTCTCATGGAAATTTCCTATTATCCTATTTAAATAAATGTTTTCTCTCAACAAAGAGATATATGTTCCTAAATTTACTCCTAGATGTTCCATTAGGCCCTCTTCCCTTTCCTTAAGTTTTTCTATTTATTTTAGTTAACATTTTGTTGTCGACTAAGAGGCATAGTCAATTGTAGTTAATTCCTTAAATTTCTCCTTTTCAAATTTAACTATTTGTTTTATGATTTTCTCAATTACAGGAGGTTCTCTTGATTTTAATTTATTGAAATCACTCATTTAAATAATTCCAATATTTCACATATCTATTTAGATTTTAGCTCACTTATGTCCACACCAAATTAAAATTTAGATTATTCCCCACTTTAATCGTGATACCCTATATTTTTTTATTTTTTATCTATTATTCACTTAGCTCTAACTTACATTCAACTCATTTTTAGGGTTTAGTTTAGTAACATTAGCTAAGCCAATTATTCTATTAATATGTCTTAATATTTAGTTTAGTTATCATACTTTCTCTTATTAAACTTTAGCATATAGGCATGTCCAATAACTTATCAATCCTTAAATTCTTATGAAATAGTCAATTCTTATGTTTCCTTATCCTCCATCTAGAGCTAAGGGTTCAACCTCTCACGCCCTTAAACAGCCTCATGTTCCAATGGTGCCATGTGTAGCCTTACAAACACATGTGATATGATGAGGGGAGGGAAGTACTAGTAGAAACAAAGACTCAAAACTCTCCTCGTATCACTTATTAATAGTTTGATGGGAACTGGGGATCAAGGTTCCTCTTGGTGTGCACCCCTTAGTAGTACATCATAAGAAAAAAATCCATGTTTCGTCCTCGATGAAATCACATAACTCCAAGGATAAGCACTCATGTACTTCATCTCTAGCCATGGATGGAGTATGATTAATGAAGTTGATCATGCCATTCCAAATTTGTTTCTTATCCTTCTCCTACAACCCCACTACTCATATGTAGGTTCCCTGCTCAGTAGTCATCAAAGCCTGCAAAAAACTGTGAGAACACCCATAAACCTAATCCATATGTAGCATGCACACTATCTACCACAATATCAAGTATCCAAAACATAAATATATAATTCATAATGTAACACAAATGATCATGTTATGGGTTGTTTCGAAGTTCTCTTTTCCTTCCACACTCAAGAAATGGTAATTAAAAGTTGGCAAGCATGGTATAACTTCAATGTAATAAGAATCATATCGATCACATATAAAGGCCATAATCGACATCATCATCATCAAAATGAAGTTAAAAGTTTGTGATATCATGAATACATATCTCCTCAAAATATATTAGAAGTCCAAATCATTGTACTCATGTCATCAAAGAATAATGTATAAGTCAAACAATGTTTATATCTCATATCAACTAGAGTGGGGCACTACAATTGTTGAGTAAGGTTGACTATGGTTAATCAAGGTAGAGAATAGTCAACAACATAACACCTTGAGTGATTTTGGTTGTCCATTGTAGATTGTGGTTAACTATTACCAACTATGATTAACACATTCAATTATCCATAATCAACCAAAAAGCACATTGGCCAAGATCATGATTAAGGAGTTGTGAGAAAGTAAATCTATTACTTCCCTAATATATATTTAGACTACAATGAAACATTAATAAAGAGAAAAATCATCCACATAACATTTATTACATTTAAATAAAAGTAATTATGGATATTAAAAATCTCAAGCTCCCTAAGATCAATAAAGGATCATGTGAACCCCAATGATGGGAAAGGTGTTTATGTCATCCCATGCTTCTGTGGAACTCTATACATTTGCGAAACTGGTCACTCGATTAATCAAAGGATTCATAAGCACGTGGATGATATCAAACATGGAAGGTCTCGCTCCTCTGTTTCGATAGAACATGCAAAGAAGACTAGGCGTCACATCTCCATTGAAGAACTTAAGGTCATTGCAAGGATTGATCATTTTCATCACCTAAATTTTAAGGAGGCCTTGGAATTTGAAAGGAGACATTTAAACGTGTATAGAGACGATGGTTGGAGTATCAGTAGGTTTCGGATCCCTGCCTTGTCTTCCTAAAATTTATGTATTCATTGGTTTATTATATTATATATATATAATATATAATATATATATAATATTATATATAATATATTATATATATATATATATATAGATATAGTTAGTTTCATTTTATTTTATCTATTTATTTTATTCAATTTTATTTTTATTGTTTTATTATTTTATATGGTTTTACCTATATATTCATTTTTTTCCTATTTCGTTTATGAGTTAATACCAATAATTCTAATTTTTTATTTACAGCTAATATTATTTCCATTCGTTATATATACATACATATATAGATAGATAGATAGATAGATAGATAGATAGAATGCTTCATCTTTATATTTTTATTTTTATTTTTAATTTTTACACCTAGACTTATTGATTAACTTAGTTTTATATCTTAGACTTTTGTGATCCATATTGATAATAGTATTGTCTTATGGATTAATCACATTTTTATAATTTAATCCATGTTTCGAACGGACTAATGTGGTTCATCTTTAGGACAAAGGTGAAAAAACAAATCTTCTCACATGTTTAAATAATAGAGAAGTATCCATGTCTGAAATTAGCGTTAGGAAATAACAATTATAAACTAGCTCTTGGGAAGGTTGTTCAAAAATTAATTATATTGTTAATAGCTTTATTGTCGATTATTTAAATTTGGATATTTTATTCTTAATTTATGGCCTTATTTTATGTTATTTTTGCCAAAAAAAATAGTTATTTACAATCGAGTTGTCTTTAGTGTGACTTTTTGGAAGCTTTTCATGTGGCTTTTTCTGGTCTAATTTCTCTAAATCCCATCGGAATTATTTGAAATCACAAGCTTGATGGGTAACTCTTGCACAATCGAAGTGCCTTGGGGTTTTTTAGGTTCAAATCCATATATACAATAAAAAAAACCAGTTTAATTAACACAAATCAAGATTTCACCTCAAATCTTTCTCTCAATTTCAAGTCTCCTAAAAAGTCTCACTAAAGGCAGCTCATTTACAATTTTGGTCTTGAACTTTCTAAGGCTTGACCGTAATTAATGATTTATTTTTATTCTTATTTTAATCTTAAACTTTTTGACTTGAAATATTTTATTCCAATTTAACTTAATTCTATTACTATTTTTTTAGTATTTTAACATAAATATTTGGCTCAATCTAATGGACTTAATTTAAGTCTTATTTATTTATATTTTAATATAAATATTTTACTTTTATCTCATAGAACATTTCCAATTTAATGAATTATTTTTGACTCAATCTAATTCTAGATTTTTTTTTCCAATTTAACATTCTAATAATTAATTTCAAAACAAGTTGTTTTATAGTGACCATTTCTACATTGATCTCTATTTAATCTGGTACCATGATCTTATTATTCATCTCATCTTGAGGATGAACCACACTAAACCGTTCGAAATGCATCTACCAAAATTTCCTATATTATTTTTTACGGAAAAATATCTCAACATTCATAATGTGTATCTCATATATATATAAAACTGCAATTAAAAAAATATAAATAACTTAATCCATTAACCAATAAAATGTAATAATATATGTATTAATAACTAAGTTTTCGGTTTATAATCAATTATAAATAGATATTAAGATTATATAATATTTTTCTAAAGGAAAATACATTATAAACTTAACCTAAATACATAATAAACTAAAATAATTTTTTAATTTATAATTTTATTTAAATATTACAAATTTTAAAATGAAATTACTTAAACATTAAATGCAATGAGATTCTTTTAGATATATCTTATCAACTACCGCAAGTTTCCTTCATCACTTTACCTAAAAAAAGCAAAAGCCCAAACATATTAACAATAGTAATCACAAGAAATTATTAAATTAAAGTATGTTCCACACAATTCATTAATGCACTCGTTGATCCGTTCAAGGTGGGATACTTATCCATCAAGCATAAGTGTGAATCTAGGTTTTGCTTAAACGTGATCGGTGTGGGCAGGTCGACTCTTCATTTATCACTCGTTTATCACAAATATATATATATATATATATATATATATATAAATAATGATTGGGTATAGCGTTCGTTACCATCATCATTGTGCCTGCACCTTTCTTTAAGAGTTTTGGCTGTGACTTACATTGCGTTGGTGAGATTAGGCTGTGGCTTACATTGTTGGATGAAGAGGAGTTTCTGGGTTTTTAGAGCATAATGTCGCATACCCGTGGACAAATGTAGGATCTTGATCACTACAGCGAGGTATTCAGTAACTCATATTTATTTTAATAATTTACATCACTAGCCGATTACCAACTCTGCTCGTTCTGGAATTGCTGCTTGATACTTCACTTTTAAAGCTGAATCGATGTTAACAATTGCATGTGAATGATGATATGACCAGAAATTTTGGTGTCGTACAACTATATATAAAGGTACGGAAAAATTTATATTTCTGTTTGTTCACTATACATTAGGGTAAATGACATTTAATTAAAATCTCTATTCTATGCCACAGCTTTAAAATTAACTTTTGAATTCATGTTTGAAAAAGAGGGGATTACTTTGAAGAGAAATTTTATTATAGAGTTATGAGATTGATGAAACCATTTTTGTTTCAGAATTCTCGTGATTACGCACTCCTGAGCAGTACGCCCAATATGGAGTTTCAGAAGAAGTTCTGCATCAGATTTATTCGATTGGTTTATAGTTTGTCAACTTTCCCAAAGTAATAGATCTAGGCTTTTCTATTTGTTTCAAATTCCCTTAATATGCATTCTACTGGCAGAATTCTTTGACTACATTGGTAAATATTTAATCAGCTTCGAGGCTTTCCATGAAGTGTGGCCTTCTGTGGCTAATAGTATCCAAGAATTTCTGATATCGAAGAGCACAACAGAAGTAGAGGTACTACGAATCATTTCGATTTTAATATTTGTTGTTCATCTTCATAAGAGACTGACAGTGCAACCTGGATTACATTTTGCGCAATTGCGGACATATGGGGTTTTAGTTAGATTTGAATTTGCGGCACGCCTCTTGCAAATATGTGCATCTGTCAAAGACGTCTTTTCAACTCCTTTGTTGCCTGCTTTACTCGCTTTTGTAGAGTGGTATGTGTACAGCCCTGACATGATTATAGCGAAAGTTGAATCCTATGTTGAAAGGCAGTGGATAAGCAGGCTAACACAGATCTTCTGGATAGGTTGCCAAAAATTTCTGAACAGCACCTTGTCAGGAAAAAACATGCAAGGCCAGGATGGTATCTTGATTTCTTATATAAATAACAATCAGTTAGTGGATCGTGTTGCCCTATGGGAAGATAGAGTGCTTCAAGTATACGCCCCATTTGATCCAGTTCACCGTGCCCTCCAATTGTCAAGACCGCTTTCTTGCCCAGCCGATGAAAACAAGAATCGTACGGCAAGAATAGTTGATGCGGTTCGAAAGGCATTGCCGAATTGTGAAACATCAAAGTTACAAGGTGTTCCAAAAGACACCAAAGTAGTCAAATTCACATAAATATAGATAATTTTAAAAATAATATTACATCCAGGTGGATGTACAGAGCATGGTTATTGGACTTTTTGGTATGGGAAAGAAAATATGGGTAAGCCAGAACTAAATGAGATTTTAGGCTTTATTCAGATAGATAGTTTTAAGTTGTTTGTTGAGGATTGACATTAAATTAAGAGGACTATGAATCCTAATGTTAAATATTTGTGATGTGTCACTAGATATGAATAGAATATTTAAATGGAGTTGAAATATGGATTTGGTAGGTGGAAGAAAACATGTGTGAGGAAGAATTATAGTTGATTTTTGGCATTATTGAAAGAAAAGAAGTCAAAGTATAAGTGGTAATTTTAAAAATAATATTACATCCAAGTGGATGTACAGAGCATGGTTATTGGACCTTTTGGTATGGGAAAGAAAACATGGGTGAGCCATGACTAAATGGGATTTTAGGCTTTATTCAGCTAGCTAGTTTTAAGTTGTTTGTTGAGGATTGACATTAAATTAGGAGGACTATGAACTACCTAATGTTAAATATTTGTGATGTGTCACGTGATATGAATAGAATATTTAAATGGAAGTGAAAAATGGATTTGGTATGCTGAAGAAAACATGTGTGAGGAGGGACTATAGTTGACTTTTGGCATTATTCAACTAGTTTTAAGTTGTTTGTTGAGAATTGACATTAATTAGGAACATTATGAGTAGCTAATGTTAAATGTTTGTAATGTGTTGGATTATGTATTTTGTTTCCCAATCATTTTGGTATTGTTACTAGTGAATGCATTTTGTATTTCACTTCAAAGTTTAATTATGAATCCTTTTCATAACTAGTAAAATATTTGGAGGTTTTATTTAATTTTAATATTTTTTTTTGTTTCTCAATATCTTTGGTATGGTTAGTGGTAAATGTACTTAGTGTTTCTCTTTAAAAATTAGTGTTTAATATTATTTATGAGAAATCACTTTACATATACATTATCATATTAAACTAGGAAAACCCAAGCCAATTTTAAGTTTTCACAGAATAATCCAAACTAATCCATACTATCTAAAGCCCAATGTCATCATTTAAGATGCGCAATGTTTATGCTACGGGATGGCGAGTTTGCTATATATGTACATTGATTCATATAAGAAATAAAGGTGGGGAAATACATAAAGGGAGGAAAGGTAGAACTCATTATCGAAATTAAATTAACATCTTATATTAGCCTAACTTTATGAAGATAGATTTGAGAATATTGGGAAAGAAGAAGCCGAAATATTAGTACAAGTGAAGGGCTAATTGTTGGCTTGAGTACATATTTGGCTAATTGTTGGCTTGAGCTAGCTTGTGAGGTAGAGAGTTATATTATATTTGTGCAAAAACTGTTCAAGAGGAATAATCATTGTATTTTCTTCTCAGATATTTTGAGTAATGAAATATAGGTAGTAGAGGTTTTGAGCACTTGCTTTCCCCAGAGAAATATAGTGTTATGTGTGATTGATATTCTTCCTCTTTCTGCTTATTTTTTTCATCGATCATTTTTTGTTTCTACTGTAAATAGTAGAGTAGATTAGGGTTTGAGAATTGAGTATGCCTTGGATGACAACTCAATTTACATAGCTTGGAAAGACAAAATGGAAGTAGTTTTGGAAGACAATGGCCTCAACAAATTCATTGATCAAGACATGCCTAAGCCTCCATCATTGGATGCTAAAGATTTGGCTGAATGGAGAAAGTGTGTGGCAAGCATGAGGTAGATTATCCTTGAGGGAGTTCGAGATCATATTGTCTCGAGTCTCCATAGAAATGAAACTCCACTCTCAACATGCAACCCTAGAGGAAGCCTCAAAAGTAGTCTCATACTGTTGAGCAACCACAATTGGTGAAGCATAGAGGAGACTAAGTGGAAGAGGTGCCCCCAAACCACAGAGAAAAGGCCAAATCCAAGGCAAGTTGACCCAAGACAACCCATCGAAACCGCAAGAAAAGAAAAACAACATGAAGAAAAAGAAATATATGTAAAAATGGTGTGAGTTCCATAAGAGATCCACTCACAACACAAGTGAGTGTTGGGCCAAGCAATCACTATTGGTCGAGTTGAAGGCTTTCAAATCAGATGCATGTTCTCACTATGAGTCAGATCCCAACAAGGGGAATAACAGAGGGAAGTAGATCATTGACATAGAGCCTAGTGCCACTATGGCCACCATCAAGACCCACAAGTATGAGCCTAAAGATCCAAAGGAGGGGAATTGCCTCTTCCACTCACAGATGTGGGTGGAAGTTTCTCCACTATAGTTCATTGTCAATAGTGGGAACCAAGAGAACAAGTGAAGTGGTTGGGCCTAATGACGACAACACATCCACAGTCATACAACATTGAATGGCTTCACCAAGGATGACATCTTCACGTTAGCTAGCAGTGTCCCTTTCACCTACAACATCAAGCCTTTCACAAATGAGGTATTGTGTGATGTCTCTCCTCTTGAAGTTTGTGATGTATTATTAGGACAACCATACGTGTGCAAGTGGCATGCTGTATATGAGTCTAGACCTCGCTCTATGATTATTACTTTGGGCAATAAGTTGTATAGGATAACATACTGGCCTACCGCCATCTCTTTGATCACTACAAAGAAATGTAGTGAGATCATTTCCAGACTAGGAAATTTATCTTCCTTATGAGTTTTCCATAGGGAAAGAAGAAGGTTATGCCCATGGCTTCTCGATAGGGCTACTCCATAGCACCAGTAGATGGTAAAGGTCATGGAGGAGCACAAGGACATTTTCACCTCACCTACAGGGGTTCCTCTACACTGTCAGGTCAAGCACTCCATTGACCTAACCATGTGCATGCCACTACCTAATGGACCGATCTATTGACACTCTGTTTTGGAGAATGATGAGATCAAGAGGTAGATTTAGGAGCTGTTACAGAAATGACACATTAGGCCAAGCTCATCACCTAGTGGGAGCTCAATTATATTGGTACAAAAGAAGGACAAGACTTGGAGACTTTGTATTGACTATCAGACACTAAAAAATATCACTATTTAGAATAGGGACACAATTCCACTAATTGATGACCTTCTGGAATATCTGAAGGGGGCCAAATATTTTAGCAATATTGACTTGAAGTTCAGTTATCAATATGGGCCTATCGAACCCTCCAATGTGTGGAATATTTTGTTCAAATCCAAGGAGGGCCTTTTTGAATGGTGAGTCATGCCTTTCGGCTTGATGAATGGCCCCACAACCTTAATGAGATTGATGGATGACATCTTGTAAACCTTCACCAATGAATTCGTGGTGGTGTATTTAAATGACGTATTGATCTTTAGCCGTATTTGGGAAGAGAACCTCCACCATATTCAAAAGATCCTTCAAACCCTATGAAAACACAAGTTGTGTGTCAATTTGGAGAAATGCACTTTTGGAATGACCCAAGTGAAATATTTTGGGTACGTCATTGATGAGAAAGGTGTGCATTTGGACCCAACCATGATACAACTCATTAGTTATTGGCTAGCCCCAACAACTATAATAGAGCTCCACAAATTTCTAGGTCTTTCTAATTTCTACCGTAGGTTTGTGTTGGTGTTCTCTCAGATCACTTGGTTTTCAAGTCAAGTCACCAAGGGTGGAGTGAAAGAAAAGTTTTTTCGATTTGAAATCCAACATAAGGTGTTTGATGAGTTGAGGCATATCCTCTTCTCTATACCAATACTCACATTACCAAACTTGCAACAACTATTTAAGATTGAGAGAAACACCTTTGACTATGTTATTGGTGTAGTTCTTACTCTGCAAGGACATGTAGTAGTGAGACAATTTCATAAAAAGTTCTAAAGTGTCCCACTTATGAAGAAGAAATGTATTCCATTGTGCAAGCCTGTCGTCAATGGAAGCATTACATTCCAAGGAAGGAAACGGTCATCCACACAGACCTCTGGCTAGTTTAGTTTATATAGACACTAGGGAAGTTGTAGAATGATCACCATTAGTATAATTCACAACTTACATCAATTTGGATATCCTAGTGTTTATGCTTACTCGACAAACTCTAGTAATTGGTCCCACCTTTCTTCACCTGGGATGGATAAATTTACCATGTTTCCAAATCTTTCATCCACCTTCATGTAAGTTTGGAAAGTTGGCTTATTCATAAATAAATGATTAATTTCATGTTGTATGTTCAAATTAAATTGTAGGCCTCCTATAAATTCTTCTCCACTGATGGCTCCTTTTTCCTTTGCAAACTTTGACACATATGTAGCTATATTGCACAATTGATCCTGATAATTTTCGAATGGAACCAATTTTCCATTATAGTTATGAGTTCATGAAGTCCCTTCTCCTCCAATAAAGAAAAATTTATGTTGAATCTTTTAACCTGTAGCTCCAGCTCTTTACACTTGTTCTCCAATTGCAACATGAAATTATTTTTATTCAAAACTCTTTTGACTTCCATCACTATCTTTACTCTGTCTTGGATGTTGATCTCTTCACGTTCTTTTTTGGTTTTAGAGTTCAAAACCCTGATGATCCTTTATGCTTCTTCTGGCATATGTTCAATATCTTCTTTAGTTTTCTCTAGTGTTTCTTTGACTCTCTACATCAAATCCTCCCGTTAAAAAATCATTTGGATTGAAGGCGACAATTTTGTAACATTGGCATTGATGTTGTGCAAAATGTTGTGTTTTTCCTTTGCCAAAATTTGAATGATAATGGAATGGTCTTCATACTTTTGAATTTGTTGCATAAGTTAGAAGTTCTTTTGTACTTTTTCCAAATATGCATTGTATTCCTTTATCTTGCTTTCCTCCATCTTGGTGAGTGTTTCTAATAATTTTTCCTCTTGTTTATTTGTCAATGATAATTCCCCCAAAGCTTGAGTTAGATTTTATGAGGAATCCAAAACAATACCTATGTTGTAAGCGAGGGTACAATCCTTGCTATTGATGTTCCTGCTAATGTCCTTGTTGATTTTCATGTTGATGTCCCTGCTACTAATGTCCCAACTGCCTCCCATTGCTCTTTTTCCTTTAGTAGTTCTTCCATGTCTTGCTCCATTTTCTGTATTTGAACATTCTACTCCGTCACTAATGTAAAAATATGCTCTTTCTCCATATCTAAATGAGTTATTTCTTTAGTTTGAGGGTGTTCTCTAGTTGGGTGTTTGAGCTACTTCCTAAGAGCTTGAATGTATGCATTTTTTCTTTTGATCACCTCGCCTGCTACCTTGACATGACTAGGACCATATTCTAGTTCGATAACTAATTATTCCAATGTTTTAATTCTAGTGTCTTTTCCATAGAGGACATCCTTTCAATCTTTAGCTATGAACGCATGTTGTTCAATGAAACCTACAACTTTGAAACATCCATGTTTGAGATGGTTATATTTTAATAAATCATCTCACATTCGTTCTTATGCAAATTGATATGATCGATTGTATGAATGTGTTTAGTATCAACTAAAAATATTGAGGCACTGTAATCTGCAACACCTCTGGGGGCTGCAACCTTGGGTTTCAAGAAGGCCATTTGAAACTTTCCTTTCTCTAAATCAAAAGTAGAAAATAACTTATGATGAGTGGTGGCAGTTTTTTTCCAGATTTTTGATTATGTTGAAGCTTTGAGAGCTTCATTCTTTAACTTAATCTCCTTCTACCTTGTGAAAATACTTGGCTATGCTGGAGCCTGAGAAGTAGATGAGGTAGGAGATTCAATGGTATATTCTACATAAGGGAGATAGGTGGTAGGAGTGTTTGTCAAAATCAAAGTAGTATGCTCCTGTGCATCCCTTTCCTTTGAGGATTCTTTCTGAATTGTGATCACCTCAGGACTAGCTCTACTGCTTTCTTGCCAGGGAGGTGCCTGAGGTGACACCAGGCAGAGAATTTATAGAATAATTGCGTTTGAGCTAAAATTGATTAAGGGAGAAAGGACTCCTAGATACTCAAAAAATCATTATGGTCAAGGTATTTATGTTTTTCCCAATTATGTAGTTCATATAGGTCGAACACACAGTCAGTTTTAGGAATTTTGAACTGGGTGTTGATCAAGAGTTTTATCAAGGTCTGGGATAGGGGGAATCATGGTTTCTTCGTCAATCATATTTCCTTTACCCTTCTATGTTGACATATTCAATTAAAAATGAGAAGGAAGGAACAGGTTAGCATAATACTTAATTGGTCGAATTCTACTGAGAAATTGCTAATAGACAACACTTAATCACTTTAGATTGGCTTGATAATGACTTGCACAAACTAAAAGAAGATGGACAGAAAAAATAGAGGATCTTGAGGTTGTTTTATAAGGGAAATGTCAGGGGATTGTAATAGAATAGTGACCCTTTCAGGAGTGGGGGAAATAAATTTGAAATGAGTCGATTTAGCAGGAGGAATTAAATGTATAATGTTTAACTCATGCGTAAATTTGAACATTGAATGATTGAATGAGGTGGAGCAGTGACGTGGAAAAGGGATGGGGTGGCTGATGTGACATGGAAGGTGGAAGGGAGGATAGGTAGCATGAGCAGATGGGAAGAGGTGACTCGGGCACAAGGAGTTAAAAATTAATTTCTGTGCTACTCGGGCACGAGGATTAATCTTCAATTTATGTACTACTCCCTTTCGCTGCTTTATAGTTAATTTAGGAATGATGGGCGGAAAAACTTCTGACGAAGTGGTTGTCGAACTACTGGGTTGAGCTGTAGCCTTGTTGTTCGACATCTATGGATTCCCATAATCTTTATTCCTCATCGATATCAAAGCATCATTTTGATATTTTGAGATGGATAACATAAGAACTTGGGATGGGGAAGCATGATCGATAGCAACCAGATTAGTTTCTGGGTTTGGAAACGGATCAGTCAATACTATTGAGGTACTTGAAGATTTTAAACATTTCTTGGCCTCAGCTCGATGTGGACAATCTTTCGTATATTGGTCCACATTAGATATGAAACATGGCTGATTAGGTTTCTTTCACCCAAAAGGGTTTCTAGAAGGTTTCTCAGGAGTCAAATCTTCTTGTTTCTTCTTTTTGCTTTTCCCTTTTTTCTTGCCCCATGCTTGCTTTGGTTCTTTTCCCTTTTTTCTTTCCCCCTGGTTGCTTTGGTTCTTTTCCCTTGTTAGATGACACGAAATTAACCTCCGGGGCAAGAAGTTTGTCATTTTCTTTTTGACTAGAAACTGCAAGGGCTTTACCAGATGGAGCCTTTGTGGTTTAGGTACTTGAGGTGCCAATCACACCATTACCGGCATGAGAGTCCCTATTTGATTTAGGAGGGGGAGGAATGGAAAATTCTAGTCTAGGAGCATCAGGGATTTTGTCTTATAGCATGCTAGACTGAGTATAGATCAAGTCTAAATATTATGCACGACCAATGACTTGCTCTTTAGTGACAACTCCTCCTTTCCCCACATCTTCAGTAATAGAAGGTAATAATGATTTAATAAACCACTCAACTAGAAGTTGATCAAGAACATACATCTTTACCTTTCGACAATGACGTCGCCACTCATGAATATGATCAGATATGTGATTGGTTGTTGTTTGTTTAAAGTTGGTAAGGAGTTCCATTCCTGTTTCATACCTTAGGGTAACTGAAAGTGGGTTAAAAAAGTAGTGGCAAGGGTGATGAAGTTATCGAATGAAACTCTAGGCAATTCAATGTACCATTACGCTGCTGGACCAGTTAGCATTCGGTGAACAAGGTGAAGCCTAATCGAATCATCATTGAGGGTGTTAGATGAACACCACAAATGAAAAGTCATTATGTGATTCGATGGATATTCACCCAGATTTCCATTGAATTTAGGAATATTAGAGGTAATTTTATGAGCAATCGTTGGCCATCACAGGGCGTAAGCAATTGGATCATTTGTCAGTCGGTTCAGATCTAGTAATTCCAGAGTTGCTACAAAAGGAAACTATTGACTTAGTTTTGGCGAAGCATACCCAGGATAAGATGGGATTGCCGAGCAGTAGGTCTTTGCATACCAGCATAATGTATCTGATGCTGATAACTTTGATAAGGTTGATGAGCATAAACATTATAGTATGGTTGTTGATAACTGTTTTGAAAATGGGGTTGCCCATTACCTACATAGCCTTGTTGCTCTCGTCCTTGGTAAGCTTGCTGGAATTGCAATTGTTGATATTAAACAAGCCATGGTTGTTGGACCATTTGCTGTTGTCCAATACTAGATGATTGACCAAGATGTGGAGTAATAGTACTTGTTTGAGCCTAAGTCATTCCAGTTAAGGAAGTATTAATCTAAGGTTGTGATTGGGCCATAGAGATAAGAGGTTGTTGTATTGCAACCTAAGAGACTTGAGGTTGACATACAATAGTGTTTGTACTTGTGACACAGTCACAATAGTAGGTGTAGTGGTAATATTTTACATAGGTTGGGCTGGTTGCATTGAATATACAACCCTTGGCTGTTGAGACAGTATTGGTACCCAACCACTGGATGTAACTCTAGTTTGACCTGAATTTTGTTGTGAGCTCTCATATGGTTGTTCTCCAGGAGGGAACAATGAAAATGCATACTGCCCCCATATGGTGGCAATCCAGTGCTCAAAGGGTAGATGGGTCTTTGAAGACTGGGCTGCCCAAATTGAAACTAGTATGCAGGATCAATTTTTTGAGCTTCAACATAAGAAATTCTAGATAGGATCCCAGAGGAACAAATAGGAACAGACCATGTCGTCGAAACAGTCCCTATGTGGACTCCATCTAGTGATTGATAACTAGTTGGGACAGATGGTATACCAACAAACATCGTTGGAGTGGTAGCAAGAAGTTCTATTGTGGCTATATCAGATGACATAGTCCTAGATGTTGATGGTTGCTCAAACATATTTAGTCTATCCAAAATATTTCCTAGCGATTCGATAGGAACTTACGATGAAGGATGATTAAAAGAACTAACTTCAGTGGTAGAAGGATATAAGTGGATCCCAGTTCCAAAATGCAATGGGGTACTGGATGAAAGATCCTCTACAATCTCTTCTATAGCCATCAGTCCAAGTGGAAGAGGTAGACTGCCACGTTTGTAAAATATTTCTGGAGCCGAAGAAGGTATAGCTTCTGTAGTAGCAGAAAGTGGAGGGGTGACACCTTCTGAATTTTGGAACTCTACTCCCAGATGTTCATGTAAGTGAACTTCAGTTTCTGGATCAACTCTAGATGGAGTTGTTTCAGGCATAGAAGTGTCTACCGTTACACTAGGATCAGTTCTAATGTCATCTTGTAACCGCGGAGCTTCTTATGTAAAGGCAGATGTACCAGAAATGATCAGAGTAACTGTAGTCTCTAATGATGTTGAAACACAAGTTTCAAATAAACTAGGAGAATTGGACTTATTTAAATGAGATCGTCTTGACTAGAATAGTTTCGTCTCTAGAGTCAAAGATGGTTGACTCATTAGTCTACACGAATGATGGGGGTTTGATTAACTTTCTTCCATGATTGCGGATTACTTGATCAACTCAAAATTAAAAAGGGGAAAATGCTATTCCGAATTAAATAAATTTTAATGTTGCTTAGACACAACTTTGCTTTTTCAATTTTTAAGAGTCAAGAAAAATCTAAAGATAGCTCTAGTTGCTTTCAATTTTTAATGAGCTTGAAGTGACAAGTGCTCAGATGGACCTTTTATTTTAAGGGGTCGAAAAGGAATGAAAGTGACTACTCTGGAAATATAAACAGAGGGATTACCAAACCAATCAAAAAATTGTTGTATACACCTTGGTGGTAAATTAAAGAGAAATTACCAAGGACTTATGTACGGAACTCAATCTTCCTGAATGCTGCGTTCAGTGCATTGCGATCCATAGGGCGGCATACACGGCTTCCTATGGAGAAAGGATATCAGCCTATTGTGGTCTCCCAATATATCCTCGATGGTATGGGGAGCACAAGTCCGTACTAGCACTTGTCGTATCAAAGAGGAGGAATCACCCAACTTTTGATGAAAACGATAGTTACCAGGTTTTATGACGCGAGAATACGTCTCTAGCCTAGACTTCTAGATGTGTTGTGTTAGGTTCCAAAGCATCATTATGTTCATTGAGATTTATTTTAGAGTTTCTCTTGCTTAGAAGTTTTCCTTTCAAGGTTCACCACATGATGTAGATGTAAAATTCCTAAATATGTAATCTAGAATGATAAACCGTTGTTTATTTTTTAGCAATGAAAATCCTAGCTACTAAGGAAAGAAAATAATGATTCTTTCAACAGAGAGAAAAGAGAACACACTAAATGCACTTTTTCTAAATCATTTTCTGCACACAGTCTAAATGCAAATGCAAATGCATGTATTTTTTTTTTGTTTCCTTAATGTGAGAATGCCAGAAAGGAAAACTAAGTACAGATCTAAACTATTTTCTTCAAAGTGACATTTTGGCAATTTCTTTTCAAAATGAAAGGAAGAATAAAACAACACTTTTTGATTTTGAATAGAAAACTACTTTTGACACTTAAAATATTAACAATTCAAATCAAATACAATGGAAAAAGTACAATCAACTATCTAGAGGAGGAAGAGTTTACGACACTCTTCTTTTTTATTCAAAATGACAGTTACGACACTTTTGCATCAAAAACGACATTTCAGTTTAAGCTACTTTTGACAAAGGACTGTAAATGATGGATGAATACATAAAAAAAATTACTAATCCTAATCAATGGAGGTTGAACAATGCAAAGGAAGGAAGCTTCACCAATGAGATACTGATCATAAGCAGCAAAACAACTGAAAAGAGATGAAAACAAGGAGGAAAAAAAACATATTTCAAAGAGAGATATAGTATCACTCAGTCATCACACCTGTGCTTCTCAGAAACAGGGATGCATCTCACCTACTATACACAGCAGGTGTGATGCATACTGGCTTCTAGTTACATAAAATGCAATTGGCCAGGGAGCCAAACTGAGTGGGTTTTTGCTCAAAATTTGCAGCGAATTTCAGTGATTTAAGCCGAGCTATGATGGACAGTAAAAACAAAGTATAGGGGTATGATCTTAGGAGGTTATTGAGCTACCACAAGGGCATTTAGAATGCTTGTAAATCAGATGTTCAATTCATAAAACAACCTAGAGATTGACTGAAGCAACATTAATCTACTTTGCAATTGCATAGCAAGAGCAGTTCGAAGGCTATCTGGCTAACTTTAGGCTCCGTCTATAGTTTATAAAGCAAACAACACTAACAAACAAAAAAACTATTTGCTCCCCAGTGGAGTTGCCATTTTGTTTATGGGAAAATTAGTGTCTTTCCGATCTGCTACTCCCACTAAGATGGGTAGTTATCTTAGAAACAAACAACCAAAGCACTTTGTGATTTCCTTTATGTATGATAGATAAGAGAGAAGCAAAGAGGACCAACCTGGATCTTCTACTTGATTCCTTGCTTGATTTATCTCTCCCTTGATAGAGCTTGCAACTCCTCTCCTACTTGTCCCACTTTAAAGAATACTTGTACAGACAAAGTGACAAAACACCATCAAAGCATCTCGATCTATAATATCATGAAAAATGTAGAATCAAAAATACATTGACCATACAATTGCATTCACAAATAAAAAAGATTCACAAATACATGATTATATGGAGGAAAACTCAAAGAACTTTATTAATAGTAGAAGAGAGGATTACAACCCAGCTCTCTGATCTAGCATCATCCTCCCAGCATCAAAGCCCTCTTCACCTCATGAAACGCAAGATCAACCAACAATACAATGCTCATTCTTAAAGACAAACTAACAACACTTCTTTACAAATTACAAATTTTTAGCCTCTAGATCTCTCAGATGAGGGATCCATTTATAGATGTTTGCAAATGTGTGAGTCATATCTAGGTTTTTGATTAGTGTGATTCCACTTGTAGTTTTTAGTTCCACTTAGATATTTCTTGAATCTCTTACTCATCCCTGGGCGAATTCAGAGAGGCAAGTGTCATAGAGGAAGTTTCTAGAAGATTTCATGAGTGTCCACTTAGCAAACTACCTCAGACATTTGTCCATTCTCACTCATCACACCCCACACAAGGCCTCTTCAGTATGCATCACAACTAGCTAGTGTAGGAGTCGGTATGCATCGCACCTTGACCTAGGAGCAGTCAGTATGGTCCAGTTTTGGCTAGGTCTGAGTGGGTTTTCAAGTGGAACTTTTGGGAAATGATGTAATTAGTTGACCATGATCTTTTAGGGTATGAAACAACACTTTTAGGGGTTAAATAGCCCTTGTTTTATCGACATATATGATTGGGTTTGAAGTGCCCAAATATGTCTATAACACCTGTCTATTTAAGGAATTCCATGATGTATTCACCTGGTCTTATGAGGAAATTCCCAGCATAGATCTGTCTATTGTCGAGCATAAGATCAAGATTTATGACAATGTGAAAACTATCCATTAAAGACTTTGACTGGTCCATCCCCGAAAAACGCGATCCATAAAAAACGAAGTAGAAAAATTGTTACATGTTGGTTTCATCTATCTTGTTCCTTTAACGGAATGGGTTTCCAATCTAGTTCCTGTCGATAAAAAACAAGGAACAATCTGTGTATGTGTCAACTATCGAACTTGAACACTGCATGTCCTAAGTATAATTACTCGACATCATTCATATACAAAATCATTGACGATTGTGCCAATTGTGAATCATTTTAATTCATGGATGGATTCTCATTCATAACCAGATTGCTATAAAACCCAAAGACCATCATAAAATTGCCTTCGTCTACCCTTGGGGCATCTTTGCCTATCGAAAACTCCCATTTGGTTCAAAGAATCCTAGAGCAACTTTCCAAATAGGCATGGACTACCCATTTCATGATATTAGGCATATCGTTCAAGCTTACTTGGATGACCTTCCAGCCCATTCCAAGAAATGAACGCAACACCTAAACCATTTAAGAGCTTTCTTTCTAAGGTGTCAGTTTTACAACATCCACATGAATCCCCATAAATGTGTTTTCTTTGTCGAGTTTGGACGCTTACTTGGATTCATTGTCTCCAAGTATGGGATTAGGTTTGATCCCGATAAGGTAAAGGCAATTACTCAATTTTTGGAGCCACAATCGGTTCTACAACTCCAACGTTTGCAAGGGAAAGAAAACTTTTTATGATGATTCATCGTAAATTATGCCAAATTGACGAAAGGTTTCATGCACCTACTTAAGGAAGGACGATCGTATCTGTGGGATGATCAAGCTCAATGGTAATTTGATGCCTTGAAAAAGGTGCTTATATCAGCCCCACTCCTTAGCGCTCCTGACTATATCCGCAAATTTCTTTTATACCTAGCATCCTTGCCATACTCTCTTGGAATGGTCTTGGCTCAAACGCATGATGACCAGAGTGAACATGTGATCTATTTTCTATCCAAAGGCCTGCCTTGGCCCAAACTCAGATCTTCACATGTGGAAAAGCTATCATTGGGAGTCTGTTTGCTATCAACTGATTCCAACAATACATACTATTGTGATAGACTACTGTCATTGCCTTGGAGAATCCCATGAGACATATTTTGTCTCGTCAAGTAATTGGAGGAAAATATTCAAAATGTATCGTGATCCTCCAACAATTTGATCTAGTTTTCACAGTCGCCAATGCGAAGAACTCCTTAGTCTTTGCCAAAATTTTGTCAGAACTTCCCATCATCGAACTGAACAAGATAGCTCATGATCCTCTCTTGGAGTAGACTATCTATCTTATCAACACCACTGACCCTTGGTATGGGGACATTCTTGTCTATCTCCAAGCCCAACAGTTCTGCCCCAAACTATTGACAGGAGATCGTCGTCGCATTCGTCACCAAGCGCAACACTATCTAGTGATTAAAAATACATTATACCATCATGGTGTGGATACAGTTCTTCGATGTTGCCTCACCCATGAAGAGGCAGAGAACGTTTTAAATCACTACCATGCTGGAGCATGCAGTGGTCATCTTTCTAGCATATCTACCATACAGAAAATCTTACGCACAAGCTATTACTGGCTGACCTTATTCAAAGATTGTGTGAAGGCCATCCAGAAATGTTATCCTTGTCAAATATTCACAAAGAAAATGCACACTCCTCCGGACCTACTACACCTTGTTACACAGTAATTTGTCACCATTTGTCAGCATCCCTGTTACCCCTCTCCCGCATCTTGGAGGACACATTCCGAGACTTGTGAGAAGTGACAAGACTTGAAACCACTTGCATTATTCACCTCTAAACATGAGCTTCATATGCCCTTAAGACATCTCCTGCGCATTGCCCTTAAAAACAACCCTTTTTGCATTAGCGTTGGTGTCCTATGTTATGCCCGTGCCAATGGGGAAAATACTATTGAAAGGGCACGCCATTAGCGCTCTGTCCCAGAGTCACAATCGCGCCAACCATTTTGGGCAAAGTTTTGAACTAATCAAACCTCCGAAGGTTCTGTCCAACTCATTCACCAACTGACTCCAAGTTAAGTGAGGATATGGTTTGGCTTCGAATCTCCTTGGATGGAAAGTAGTTTGCCACCATTCCATGGAAGTTTCCAAGTGATGAAGCCAAATCCCTTATTGTTGTGATTGACCTTATCTCTTCCTTCTCCTCTATAAAAGCTTGTTCCCATGGCTTGAGCAAGCTAGTTCTAGTTCTGACTCTAGTGGCAATACTTGTGCTGAAACGAAGATATCAAGAGATTGGAGTTGAAAAAGCCTTCTTTGTATCCATAAGGCTTTACCCAAGCAAGGAGACCTTGTCAATAAAGAGAGAGAGAGCTTGTCCCTCACCCCTTCAAGATTTTGCAAGACTTGTGTAGCTGAGCACCCAGCCAAAGGAGGACTTGATGTCATGACATTGGTTGTATTCTCCTTTGTTGATTATTAATAATAGTTAACTATCATTATGGTTCCATTCTCGTTGTACATGTAATGGTTGATGTTGAATTATATCCTTCCTGACTGATGTATAATTACATATATTAGATTTCACACTTGTGGTTGTGTTGTTCTCTTTGTGTGCAGGTGTCCATTCACGTGGATAGTGGAGGATTGTGACCGGCCAAGGCAAAGGAACGTGGGCGACGTCTCTTCTACAAACTAAAGCGTTGGATCTCAAGTAGGTCTCCATTTCCTACCTTTTATTTGCAATTAGGAACTTGCATGATAGCATTGTTTGATTGTTGCTAGACCCGTTCTGGGCTAGTAGGGATCGCCTCTATCCATAGAGGGGATTTACCTCTCCAACAATTTGGCGACTCCACTGGGGAGTTTAGCTTGTTGTTTAATTTGTAAACTTAGACGGAGTCTGAAGCACGTCCAGATAGCCTTCGAAACACTATTGCTTTGCGGTAGTGAAGTAGATCAAAGCCGCTTCATTCGATCTCTAGTTTGGTTTACAGACTGAACAATTTGGAGTTTGTCTTGCCTCTTTGGTTTTCTCTTGTTTACTTGCTTGGATAAGCTTTTGGAATTGAATTTCTTCCTACCCCTTCCTTCCTGACTTGCTTAGAGATTGTGACCCAAGCCCTGGACTGCGTATTTTTCTTTTGAAACTGGAAAACTTTGTTAGCGCGGTTTTTGCTTTCACAGTCGCGCTAGTGGCCCTTGTTGCTAACTGACAACCCGCGCCAATCCCTGTTTAGCGCGAGTTGCAGCCTGACAGTCGCGCCAAGCCTTTTAGTTTTTGGTCCACTTGTTTGCTTGTTGTCTGAGCTTGGATTTGCATTTTTCCACCTCTTTTTTAGTTGCTGGAGTGTGTTTAAGCCCTGTTTGACTAGTTCTCAACCTCTGTCCTTCGGGTGTTTGCCTCTTTCCATCGATTTCACACCTCAACCCTAAGGCATCTAGTGGCCATGTGTGTCGAGCCTCCCGTAGGAATTTTGGGTTATTTGATCGTCCAGTTAACCTTGTGATTGCCTTTCGCACTTGTTCAGTGATTGTTGAAGTGTTTTGATTGATTTACGAGTGACTTGCCCTTGTTTGCTTGGATTTCATTCTAGCCTTGTTTGAGCTTAGATC
Organism: Pinus taeda; assembly: GCA_000404065.3. Taxonomy (NCBI): domain Eukaryota; kingdom Viridiplantae; phylum Streptophyta; class Pinopsida; order Pinales; family Pinaceae; genus Pinus; species Pinus taeda. The sequence continues at coordinate 15,245 of APFE030218520.1, read as the reverse complement.
ACATAGCTCATACAAAGCCTTGTTTTCCTTTTGATTTGGAGAACGGTTTTAGTGTCTTGGGATTTCATTGTGTATTCATTGAGTGAATTTGCTTCTTTTCTCAGTGTTGTTATCTTTCAAAATTCATTCTAGTGCATTGTGCTTGTAGAAAGGAAAATCAAATAATCTCTTTTGCATTTAATAGTGAATGGAATAGAACTTTTCGTTATTTGCATTATTGAAAAGAAAAAGTTTTGTTTATTTGCCATTAGCTGCATTAGGGTTCATCGAACGAAATGGCTTTCTTTGGCATATAGCTTGCATCTAGGAAAATGTGAGAGATCACATACGGTAGGGCCTTAAAATCGAAACCTAACACAAGATGAACTTTAAAATGAACTGAATAAACTTAACAATGCATTGGAACTTAACGCTTACATTCTATAAGTCTAGGCTAGAGACGTGCTCCGACATCGTTAAACCTAGTCACTATTGTTTCACATTACGGTTGGGTGATTCCTCCTTGTGTGATTCAACTGTGGTCTAGTACAAACTTGTGCTCCCACGTACCATCGCGTATATATGGGGAGACTCCACTAGGTTATCATCCTCGATCCATAGGAAGCCGTGTCTGTCACCTTATAAGCCGTAACGCACTGAACACAGCATTTGGGAAGATTGACTGTCGTACGGAAAGTCCTTGGCTTTCATATGATCGCTAAGGTGTATATGAAGTTTTACGGATTGTCTGGTAGACCCCTTTCCTAGTTTCTCCAGAGTATTCACTTTTGATCCTTTTCGGACTCCTTAAAAGAAAAGGCTCACTTGAGCAGTTTGTCACTTCGGGCTCACAAAACATTTGAAGGTGACTAGAGTCACCTTTTTGTCCTTTTCTCGACTCTTAAGACATGAAAAGGTCAAGTTCAGTTCCTTTATCTTAAAATTTATTCGGCCGCGTTCACATTTACCCGATTAGGTCTTGTTCGCGTTAGCTTGCGTAGGTTTCTTTTTCGTTCTTGATGGCAACTGTTTCAGGGTTCACCAACCCAAGTTCCCCCCCTGACGGGAACCCTGGTCATTTCCCTCCTCTCGGGAATGTTGGTATTCCTTACATGGCAACGTTGTCCCTCCTAGGATTAACTATTGGGTTGCCTGTTTGGTTGTTCTCAACCTCTCTAGTCCCTTCCGTCTCACCTGCTGATCAATCAGTCCCTCCACCTGAACAACCTCATGTTGATTCTAAGGTGGACCTCTCCCCTTCTACGCCCACGTCTACGTCCTCATCTTCTACTTCGCCTGGTGAAAGTCTCGATTCGAATAACCAGGTGGCTGAGAAGAAGAAGAAGAAGACGAAGAAGAAGAAGGCTTTCAAAGGAGAGGCTAAAAGCGTAGCTACCCGCTCGAGTACACCTGAAGTCGGGCCACCTTGTGCTCCTTCGTGGAAGGTCAAGTTTCCTTGTAGATTGTGCAAGTATGACCACCTTCTTCGCGATTTTCCTGGCAATGCCAGGGTCTTAGAAGTATGGTCCCGCAATCCAGCCCGCCCCTTATCACTCTCTGAATTTCACGGCAATGCTACCCTATCAGTTGGGAATAGTAAAGGGAAAGGGAAGATTCGAATCCCTTGCAGACTTTGTGAAGGAAATCATCCCCTTCACCTTTGTCCGCTCATGGATAAAGCCTCCGACATCTTGGAAAGTCTCGCAGCTCCCTCACCCCAACTCCCCGTCGGATATCAACATCTTTCTATAGTTGCAGATCGTCCTTCTGCTGACAACGAGATTTGTTCAAATTCCTGTCTTGTCCAGCCTCCTCTTCCTGCACCTGGCTCTGCCCAGCCTATTCCAAACCAACTATTGGTCGGATAGAGTGTCGACTCGAGTTCACCACCCGATCACTCTGTTTTGGAAGGGTGTAATTCCCATTTTCTTCTCGTCTCCTCAGATTCCCCTGAGCCCGGAAATGACTCTCCTATCCCAGCTGCTCCCGAAAGTCCCTCTTCGGTTCCTATGGAGCATGGGGGCGATCATACGATTCCCCCACCAAGTAGTTTGGTAATCTCCTTTGATTGGAGTCACCTGACTGCTTTCCGCCTTCCATCCCATGTGCCTTTCTAGATTACGGTACATGCCTGTGATAAGGAAGTACCTGGAACTGTTCTGGATGAAGGTGCGTCGGTCAGTCTTATGCCGTACACTACTTGGCAAGCTTTAGGTTCCCCGCAGCTTGGGCCAGTCACCCAGAATCTGTTGGCTTTCGACGGAGGAGCCTGTCCATCTCTAGGAGTCCTCCCGAAGTTCCCTATTACTTTGGGAGGTAAAACTGTCTATATCGACGTGTTGGTTACCCAAGGTGTTTTAGATTTCAGTCTTCTCCTTGGTTGCGACTATGTTTATGCTATGGGGGCCCTTGTCTCTTCGCTTTTCCATGTGGTTTAGTTTCCACATGATGGAAGAATCGTAACTATCGATCAATTGTCATTCGTTAGTCCCCCGATGCCTCCTACGCAGTTGTCGTCCCCTCCTAGTTTCTATCCACCAGTTGTATCTGCCCCCCCGTAAATCAACTACGTGGCCACCTATCCCATACCTATATCCATCGATGCTGCCGTCCTGCGTAGTGTCCTGGGGGCATTGGGTCCTGACTTCCGAGATGTTGACCTCCCACCGGGAGAGCCACTCTTGGAAGCCCCAACTTCGTGTTCATTATGATGAAGTTTGGGCGGAGCATAGTTCACTTTCCTATGTCAAGCTCCTTAAAAAATGAAATTAGGTGTACCAAGCATAGTTCTTAAACTTGTGTCAAGCTCGTTAAAAAATGAAATCAGAGTTATGAGGATAGTTCTTTTCCTATGTCAACCTCACTAAAAAATGAAACAACTCCCTTTCCAAATCGAGTCTTTTGATTAAGATCTCGTAAAATACAAGTCGAGTCTTTCCAAGATCTCGGAAGTGAACCTTCATTCCATCCACTTTGATGAATGCAATGAAGCTTGGGGGCATGTACCTCATTTTACGTCATTATGCTGGGGGCATGCGAACTTATAACAAGCACAGTTTTTCATTTCAAGCTTGTGTAAACATGAAACCGAATCCAAGCAGAGTTCTCCATGGTTCAAACTTGTGTAAAAATGAACCCATACCCGAGTCACCTTTAAGCTCTTTTCTAACTCGTAAAATATGAAAAGATTGCCGAGTATTTTTCCTTTTTGACTCGCTAAAGAGAATAAAAATGGAGGTCTTCTTTCAGCTCTTTTCTGACCGTTTAAAGATGAAAAGATTGCCGAGTTATTCCTCTCGACTCACTAAACGTAAATGAGAGGCGGTCGTCTTTAAACGCTTTTCCGACCGTGTAAAAATGAAAATATCGTCGGACCCTTGTCGTTTCCGGTTCGTTAACGGTCACGAAGCGACGTGGTTTTGATCGCTTTTTTACTTTTTTAGATTAGAGTCACTACTTACGAAAAGTACTCCTCGGTCGTAATGATCGAGCGGTTCTTTCGTGCATCGTTTTATACTTTTTCGGGCTCGAGAGACACAACTTTATGAAAAAGGACACCCCTGGAGTTTTCTTTTTGCTGTCTTTTCAAACTCTCTAAACATGAAAAGACACTGAGTTTTTCCTTTGTCAGACTCGTTAAAATTGAATGACATCGGATTCAGTCGAAATGATGCCTCTCAAGCATATGCTATCCCTGTCAAGCTTGCCATCCAAAAATAACTGGGATACTCGCCAAAAATGGTGGGGGAATAAAGGAATCATAATCGTCGTCATCGGCAGTATGTCGCTCTTGAACATGGCACTTTCTGCATTCGTGTCTGGGTGGGGACATCTCATCTCGCTTCACATTTGCCTCCATGGGTTTGGGTTATCCTATTTGACCATTCATATGCTCATCATCTCGTCATCATGACCCCTGAACATTTGACCTCAAATACTGCCAAATCCATCATTGTACCGCCGACATGTTCAAGAGAAGTTGACCTCTGCAAGAATACTCAACCTCCCTCCGATATCTCACACAAAATATATTGTCTCTCTCCGTCTCGTGTTGATGATGTGGGAAACATTATGGCCCACCTTAGATCAAGATCACTTCCTGTCGACTTCAACTCATTATCTAGGAAGGTGACCTAGAGACTCCCTTCATGTACCTTAGAGCCTGCATGCCTCAATGGCAGGTTCTTTGTGTTCGACATGAGTTTTTGATCATTGGTCTCCGATCGAATGACTCTACGGGTGTTCGACACCGGCTCATTGATTCACACGCCGTGGATTGTACCTATAGTACCTTGAGGACCATTGTCATTATTGGTGGCACCTCTCGCGTCCGTTAACAATTTTCATCATTGATTGGTAATCAGACGATGTTCATGCATGTTCGACTTCGACTCCTATATTCACATGCTTGGACTTGTACTGTGTTCGGGTCGAGTTGGAGCGCAAGACCCCAGATTGTGCATATTGAAATCTGGGTTGCATTTTGTGGATTATTGTAATCATTACATGACTCATTCATTGGATGGCTGCGACCATACCTGAGTCCATTCATAGATCCTCATCTGATGGCTGCGTCCATGCCTGGGATCCAGTTTTATACTCTGTTACGGATGGCTGCGCCCATACCACATATATATCATGTACTTGAGATATCAGTTGTACTTTTTTTCGCAAGTTCTCCAGCGGCGGTGTTTCAGTCACACATGTTCTTGTAAAGCACTTCACCCCTCTCTCTCTCAGGCCTCATGCTTTAGGGGGCATCTGTTACACAGTAATTTCTCACCGTCCCTATTAGCCCTCTCCCGCATCATGGAGGACACATTCCGAGACTTGTGAGAAGTGACAAGACTTGAAACCACTTGCATTATTCACCTCTAAACATGAGCTTCATATGCCCTTAAGACATCTCCTGCTCATTGCCCTTAAAAACTGCCCTTTTTTCATTAGCGCTAGTGTCCTGTGTTATGCCCGCACCAATGGGGAAAATCCTATTGAAAGGGCGCGCCATTAGCACTCTGTCCCAGAGTCGCAATCGTGCCAACCATTTTGGGCAAAGTTTTGAACTAATCAAACCTCCGAAGGTTCTGTCCAACTCATTCACCAACTGACTCCAAGTTAAGTGAGGATAGTTTGGCTTCGAACCTCCTTGGATGGAAAGTAGTTTGCCAACATTCCATGGAAGTTTCCAAGTGATGAAGCCAAATCCCTTATTGTTGTGATTGACCTTATCTCTTCCTTCTCCTCTATAAAAGCTTGTTCCCATGGCTTGAGCAAGCTAGTTCTAGTTCTAACTCTAGTGGCAATACTTGTGCTGAAAGGAAGATATTAAGAGATTGGAGTTGAAAAAGCCTTCTTTGTATCCATAAGGCTTTACCCAAGCAAGGAGACCTTGTCACTAAAGAGAGAGAGAGCTTGTCCCTCACGCCTTCAAGCTTTTGCAAGACTTGTGTAGCTGAGCACCCAGCCAAAGGAGGACTTGACGTCAGGACGTTGGTTGTATTCTCCTTTGTTGATTATTAATAATAGATGACTATCATTATGGTTCCATTCTCGTTGTACTTGTAATGATTGATTTTGAATTATATCCTTCCTGACTGATGTATAATTTCATATATTAGATTTCACGCTTGTGGTTGTGTTGTTCTCTTTGTGTGCAGGTGTCCATTCACGTGGATAGTGGAGGATCGTGACCGGCCAAGGCAAAGGACCGTGGGCGACGTCTCTTCTACAAACTAAAGCGTTGGATCTCAAGTAGGTCTCCATTTCCTACCTTTTTTTTCAATTAGGAACTTGTGTGATAGAATTGTTTGATTGTTGCTAGACCCGTCCTGGGCTATTAGGGATCGCCTCTATCTGTAGAGGGGATTTACCTCTCCAACACACCTAGTGATCTTCGTTGGCCCCTTTGCTAAATGGGGGATAGACTTCGTCACCTGTAATCCTATTTCCTCTATTTGACACAACTATAACATAGTAGCAGTGGTGTACCCCGTACAAATGTTACAAACCATGGATCTCACTTGTAGAACCATATGATGTCTAATTTAACATCCCTGCTTGGTTTTAGTCAGGATGAATCATCCTCATACTAGCCCCAAGCTAATGGTCAAGTGGAATTCATCAATGGAATCTTAAAAACCATGATCTGTAGGTTGGTAGGAAACCATAAAACCAATTGGCACCAAATGTTATATTCGTCGCTATGGGCATACCGTACTTCGGTAAAAACTGTCACGGGCTTTACACATTTTCAACTAGTTTACGGCCTGGAAGCAGTTCTACCCATTGAGTGTTAGATCCCTTCCTTGCAAATAACCGTTGAAATGTTGCCCAACATTAATACCAAAGAAGAATGATTACTATACTTTAATCAACTAGACGAAACTCGTTGAGATGCCAAATTGGCACTCGAGGCTCATAAGCGTCGGGTAAAATCCCAATATGACAAAAAGGTTAAGCTTCATTCTTACCAAGAGGGAGAACCTTTTTTGCTCTATGATATAAAAATTTACCTCTTGGGGGAAGGAACACTACAACCCTTATGGCTAGGTCCCTATGTCATTAAGAAAGTCCTCTCAAAAGGCGTATATGAACTGCAGGATTGGGAAGGAGTGCCACTCGTGGAGCCCAGAAATGGGCTCTATCTGAAGAAGTATTATGCCTAGTATTGCACTAGGCATGTTCTTTATAGTTTTATGTATTCATAAGTTTTTCTTCCCTTTTGGTGTGATTTTATTGTTTTCATATTTATAGTACTTGTCTCGTACATTCTTCTCGCAATGCAGATGTCTTCATTACCCTTAACATACATAACATATGTAGATGGTGCTAGTCGTCACACACAACACATTGCATCAGCTGCTTGGGTCATCTACACACTCGAGTCAGAACTATTTTGATCCAGGGGAGTCTTTCTTGGTACCACCACCAACAATATTTCTGAGTACATGTCTATAATGTCACTTCTCATAGAAGTGTCATCAAGGGACATCTCTAATCTGGTGGTCAAGTTAGACTCCTAACTAGTCATTATGCAATTGACAATTGACAAGTCGTTATAGATAGATATTATAATTATATATTATATTATTATATTATATTATATATATATATATCGAAATCCAGTCCTTTACATCAAAATATTCCAAAACTTGGATGTTTTAAGTACAAAATGGCCAAAAATCCCAACTACAAACACTCATTGGCTATGCCAAAACACTTGCTAAAAAGAGCCTATTGCTCTTGAAATGCTAAAATTTCTCTAGCTATCCTCCGAAGAGGAACCAGAAACTGCTCAGGTACACCAACTCTATGCCACTGCATATGAGTGGGAATCTCCCTCATAGGAAGGGGGGGCACCCATGGTCAATCCCTCCAGGATCCTCAAAATGTTGCAAAGACTATTGGAATCACCCCCTCAACAAGTAGTTGGCCTCCTCATCACATACGGAGGGGTTCGCCTGCAGGTCATAATGGAACCACATATGTGTTAAGCATAAAACTTCATATCACTACTTGTTTCACCTATAAAAACATTACATAAACATTCTAAAGCTAAAAAATACTCGAAGTACTGTAAAAAATCTTTCTCACCTTGAGGACCCCAGTTGATCCCGGGTGGTAGCATCAAGTCTAGGTCGCCGGTAAAGTCCATGCCCTTATAAGCATGGTCATCAATTATCACAATCTGGCAATGAATCCATTGGAAGAAATCTTCCTCAAAGAAATGTCGGATCGGTCCTCCTCCTATGCGAGGATTGAGTGATGACCAATGGCCCTACCTCAGATCCCTCGAATCAAGGGGACCTAAGCTCATCCTTGGGCGCATAACAGGTAGCCTATCAAGAAAGAAAGAAACTATGATAGTACCATACCCAAAATTGTGTTCGGTATCAGTCTTGCATGTTGTTAACTCTGCCTTCAACTGGCGAAACACTGCTTCACACCAGTTGAACATCTATGGTTGGACATAGTCAACTACAAGCAATAGTTAGGCCTTTGTTGCAACGTGGGGACTCTTTGACCCTGCCAACTACAAAATCAACCATAAAATTTCCCTCATAGACCTGGACCTTATCCTCTCCATGGAGACTTTGTTGTTGACTAGTCTGCTCTCAGAGATGCAGTAGGATTGCACCAACTCTAGGGTAGATCGTGGATCTGGCCTACCACCGTGGAGTCAAATAAATATCTGCCCACAGGACCAGTCAAAGACTGCATTCATTTGTCCATGGGGCACATTTGCATATCGCAAGCTACCCTTTGGTTTGAAGAATGCAGGGGCAACATTTCAGAGCGTAATGAACTATGCTTTCCATGACATCAAAAACATCATTCAACCATATCTCGATGATCTCCCAGCTCATTCGCGAAAGCGGAATGATCAGCCGTGCCATTTGAGAGCAATATTTCTACGTTGTCGACACTACAAGATACGACTCAATCCACATAAATGCATGTTTTGTGTCAGTTCTAGTTGTTTACTTGGCTTCATGGTCTCAAAGGATGGGATTCGTCTCGACCCATGCAAGGTTAAAGCAATCATTGATTTGCCTCCACCTTCAAACTTGCTTCAGATTCAGAAACTCCAAGGGAAAGAAAACTTCCTTAGGAGGTTCATTCCAAATTACACCGAACTAGCTAAAGGTTATACTCGTCTATTGAAAAAAGAAGTATCCTTCGTTTGGGATCAGGTTGCGCATGCTTCCTCTTATGCTTTAAAGCAATCTCTAATACAAGCGTCATTAATGTATTCTCCTGATTATCAAAAAGACTTTAACCTGTATCTGGCTGCAGCAGATACGACCATAGCAATGGTTTTAGTTCAAGAAGACAATGGAATTGAACATCCTATATTATTTAAGCCGAAACTGAAATGATATGGAAATGAAATACTCCTACTTTGAAAATCTTGACCTCGTAGTTGTTCAAGTGATACAAAGATTGCAACCCATGACTTATATATTGTCGTGACAGTTGCTGGGGGGAAATATTCAAAATGGATAACAATTCTACAAGAGTTTGATCTGGAATTCAAAAAATCCAAATCAAAGAAAGCCCTAGTATTCGCGGAGTTACTATGTGATCTCCCATCCTCGTCCAATGATGCAACATCCAAAGAAGCAATCGTGGATGAAAATTTGTTTATGATATCTTCAAGCGATCTGTGGTACGGAGATATAATCATCTATCTCCAGACTAAAACTTATAGGTCTAATACCTCACGCTCCGAACAATGACATATTCAAAACCAAGTGAAAGACTACGTAATCGTCGGTCATACCCTTTACCGTCGTGGTATCGATACAGTTCTGCAAAGGTGCCTCACCCATGAGGAGGCCGAAAAAGTCCTAAACGATTGTCATTCAGGCGCATGTGGGGGGCATCAATCTGGTTATACTACGTCGCAAAATTTTTTTTGAGCAGGATACTTATGGCCAACAATGTTCAAAGATTACATAACCACAGTTAGAAGTTGTCTTGCTTGTCAAATTTCGATAGCAAAACCAGAAGACCACCCGCACCGCTGCAACCTGTAGTAGCTGTTGGGCCATTCACCAAATGGGGCATACATTTCATGACATGTAACCCCACCTCGGCCAGGGGGCATGGGTATATCATAGTCGCAGTAGACTATTTTACCAAATGGGCTGAGGTGATGCCTACATTAAACAACAGCGGCGAAACAACTACCCTTTTCTTTTTTAATCATGTAGTCTCCAAATTCGGCGTTCCACAAGCCATAGTCATAGATCATGGATCGCATTTTCGCAATCACATGATGGTTGAGTTGGCTACCAAACTAGGATTGTCCCAACACAGCTATACTCCGTATTATCCGCAAGCTAATGGACATGTTGAGGCGATCAACAAGGTCCTAAAGTGCATGTTGCAAAGGATGATCGGAGTCCACAAACGGTATTGGCACCTGATCCTGTACTTAGCCTTGTGGGCATACCGGACATCGGTAAGAAATGCGACCGAGTTCACACCTTTTCAACTTGTGTATGGTATGGAAGCAATATTACCTATTCAAGGTGAAATCTCGTCCCTCTAGTTCGCAGTCGACCTTCTCCCTGGAACCTCAGAAGAAGAGGATCGTTTCTTGGAACTAATCCAATTGGATGAAACCCGTCGTGATGTAGCTTCAGCTAACGAAGCTCATAAGAAATGAGCCAAAGCATAGTTCAAAAATAATGTCAAACCTCACGTCTTCTCAGAAGGTGACCTGGTTTTACTTTACAACTAGGAATTCGATAAGTTGGGAGCAGGGAAATTCAAATCATTATGGATGGGTCCTTATATTGTTAAAAGTTTATTAGCAAAAGGAGCCTATGAATTGATGGACTATGATGGGATTCCACTAGCGCAACCTCGCAATGGGTTATACCTCAAGCGTTACTATGCCTAATTCCACGTAGTAATCCTCATGCTTTTGTTACATTTTTGTTTTCACCAAGGGCATTTATTTTGGTTAGGTAATCCACTTTTTGTATTCGTTGCAGATGTCGAACCTATTGGAATCAATCGTTGGATATGTTGACGGACCAAGTCATAGTTCGTGGAACCTGTCTTCTGCGGCATGGGCCATTTTCAGTCCCAGCAGCGAGTTAGTAAGTTTCAGAGGGGTATGTATTAGTCGGTCGATGAACAATATCGCTGAATATAGTGCATTGATAGAACTCCTCTCTGACACCATCACACATGGCATATGCATACTTGTTGTTAGGCTAGACTCGTAACTCATCATTCTACAGCTCACCAGCATCTACTCCCTACAGAATCCAACTATCTATCGCATGTTCCTAAGAGTCAGAATTTTGGAAAGACAGTTCGATTTCATCCAATATCAACATATTTCCAAAAGTTTAAACACATTAACAGACTCATTGGAAACTTATGTGCTATATAGACATTTGCGACATTTATAAAAAGAAGCATCACATCAATATATGCAGCAGGATCATGTAACTTAACCAAAATAAAACTTCGAAAATCAAAAATATATTCATAACTGTTTATAGTTTATACATAATGTTCTGTAACTAGGACAAAATCGGTCAAATGACCCAAAACTCAAAATGCTATGGGGCACCCTAGTCTAATGATGCTAGTGATAACAAGTCACCGCTTGTGCAATCATGCGTAAAAGCCTAGTCCATCGACTCGGCACTCCAGTAGTATGTTGCTGCGACCGTAGAGGCAGCTCGTTGGTCATCACATCCAAAATACCAAGAGTTTGATCTGGTCCTATAGTGCTGAAAGAGTCTCGACCACATCAAGGTCGTGAAGGATGGCCCTCCCCACAGCCTCTCCTGCTGGAGCGACCACTGGGTCTCTGTGGCGTACTGCTTGTTGAACTGGTCCAATATTTGCATGAGCACATGAGTTTTGATTAGTCTTGGTCAAGAAGACATAAGAACATTATAAATAACAATGAACAGAGATATGTTCAGAAGATTTACCCATAGCACCCCACTACTCGCTAGTCGGCAGCACCAAATCCGGGTCACCCCGGAAATCCATGCCAGCATATGGAAACTTGGCATAAACCATCTCCTGACAATCAAACCACTTGAAGAAAGTATCAGAAAAAGAAATCTGAGGCTGGCCAACATGCCGAGACATGAGGTCAACCCATCTCTACATCCGTGGTTTAGTCAGTGGAGGTAGGCCAAGTGAGATGTACTCTGACTGCATCAGTGGGATTCTCTCCAAAGCAAAAGTGGTCAAAATAGAACCATAGCCGAAGTTCTTGGATCTTCCACCTTTCACCTTGGTCAGTTGTTCTTTCATCACAGAGAGTGTTGCATCACACCAGTTGAACACCTTCGGTTCAAGGCATTCCAAAGCATACTGCATGTAAGACTTGTTAGCTATATGAAGAGCAGAACTACCAGCCAGTCTAGCAAAAGTGAACAAAATGGTCTACAAAGGCCAGTAAGTGACATCTCTGATATTGATCTTGCCATCTGTACTCGGCTGAGATCCCTCTCTATAGTGCCGGTTAATATACTCCCTCAGGGACTCACACCCATGGGCGGAGCCCGATAATGAGAGAGGAGCACCATGCCTCGATAAACCGATCAGAAAATAGATGTCCATGACATTCAAGGGGATCGATTTTACCCTAATCTGGAACACTTAGTTGATAGGATCCAAGGCATTCAGGAAATATAGCAACAAGCTGATTTGTTGCCTCGTGCTAGAGATACAAAAAAACTTCAACAAGCCACAGTTTCGCAATGCAGCTACTGTGCCTGGATCTTGTAAAGCAACATCATCCTCTTCTTCATGCTCGCATTCTCACCATGTAACAACCATTTTGCTCCGATGAATCTCTGAAAAACAAACAAGAGAAGAGTCAGGATCTTCATTTGGTAAAAAATAGGCAAAAATTTATGAGAAAACTGTGCAAAAAGGTTCCTCCCTGCGCCCATTGCACCCCAGTAAGTGTACTGGGAGTGATGCATACTTACTAGTCAGTGAGAAGACCAGAATGCATTGCACCTTTCAACTAAGGAAGGGTGCGATGGTGCTAGGGCGAGTTGTTCAAACCCCAGAGGCTCAGCAGAGCAAGGAAACAGGCTCAGAATTCAAAAAGAAAAGAATGAAATTGAAGAGCACAAGTTTAGCTCCTACCTAGTCCAAACGGCATCAGGAATCGTCCACAGAATCTCTCGGAATCAGTTGGTGAAAATCGGGGAGGAAAAGCACCTCCAGAGCTCCAACAAACCAAATTCAAATGAAATGGTAAATGAGAGCTAAAATCCACTTTTAATTTACCATGCACATAATTCGAGTAAAATATTAGTGTTCTTAACTCATTTATCAAGCATATGTTTTCATTTCTAATCGGTTTGATGAAGCAAATGAACAGGTACTACAATCTTTGAAAGAACAAAATGCTAATGGTGAATCAAAGACTCAATGACCATTATTGCGAGCAGTGTTACCGCATGGTTCAAGCTCATTAAAAAAATAAACCCCTCACGAGCAGTTTTAGCACATATTTCAAGCTCGTTAAAAAATAAACATAAGTCATGAGCAAATGTTTCCCCCAGCATTTAAACTCATTAAAAAAAATGAACTGGTAAATAACCATTGTGAATGCCTTATCGCCAAATTTTGAGCCTTGGTCATGTTGTCATCATCACCTCCACTCTGTTTTTAGTCGATAATTCACCCCATATGATTTTTTACCCCTTCGAGGAACATCTATGAAGAGTGATTCTATTAGCCATCCTTGTGACACTGCTGTGATTGGAGAATTCCAAATCTTACCTAGAATCAGCTACTACGCGAAACCATCACTCGTTCCTTGAAAACGAGTCTCCTTTAAGCTCTTTTCAACTGATTCGTAAAATATGAAAATATTGCCAAGCGATTGGCCTCTCCAGCTCATTAAAGTCATCGGAAGTGCTATCCCTGCTTTAGATTTTAATCTTTTTGGACCTGAGGAACTATTACACAAAAAGATCGAGCACTTGTCTTGTTCAGCTCGTTAAAACTATAGAAAATTCATCCCTTTTGTATTATTTTACGCTTTTTTAGACTTAAGGGATTACATGACGAAAAAGAATCATTGGAGTCTCCTTTCCATTCCTTTTAGACTCTTTAAAATTGAAAGTGACCGAGTTATCTTTGTCGTTAAACTCGTTAAAATGGAATAGTGACAAACTCGTCCAAATGGATGAGAACGAGTTTCACTGTTGCTAGGCTCGCTAAAATATAGCAACAGGTTCGCCCGAAGGGTGGATTATAGAACAAGCATATGTTATCCTCCTCAAGCTTAACAAAAATACAGAGGTACTGGTCAACAATGACTAGAGAAAATTGGGAAGAAAACTTGAAAAATCTTTATTGTTAGCAAGTCACTCTTGAACATGACACTTTCCTTCCGCATCCAAGCGGGGTTAGGTTGTTCCATTCACTGGTCATCAGCATTGATCCATCACACCATCCATATTTGGGGTTAACGCTACCAATCCATCGTCAATGTCACCGATATGTTCAAGAGAAGTCATTCAAACAATTCTTCTATGTCTCACCCACTGCAATACATTCATGCTCCATTCCTTCATGACCGCCACCATGAACCCTATATTGTTAGATTGTTTTCAACTCAAAAATCATTTGCTTCGTTTCGTGTCGTTGATGTGGGATTCATTAAGGTCCTCCTGCAACGAGTCACTTCTTATCGACATCAGCTCATTATCCAAGAAGTTGACTTAGGAACAACCCTTGCAGTACTTTGAAGCTTGCATGCCTTAATGGCAAGTTTCTCACTTTCGGCGACAGGTTTACATCAATGGACTTCAACCGAGAGATTTTATGTGGTGTTCGATGTCAAATCCTTTTTCGCACCACGTGAATTATACTGTAGTACCTTGAGGGTCATTGTCATTATTGGTGATTCCTCTCGCGCCTGTTAACAGCTTACATCATTGGCTGGTAATCAGGCGATGTCTTTCCATGTTCAACTCTAGAAAATTCTTCACATGGATCGACTTGTACTCTGAGTGAAGATTGAACGAGTTTTTGAAGACCCTAGATCTAGTTTCATCCATCAGGTCTGCGATATATTCAGGAATATAAAGACATCAAGTTTACATCATTGCCAAACAGATGATCATCCAAATCAAAGGATGATGAGTCCAAATCATCAGTCTACCACACAGACGATTGTCTGTCCTATGTACATGAAAATGAATTTATAAAGCTGAGCATGGGAATGCCCGCCTTAGCTAGATCATGAAAAAATGTTGTCAAAATAATTTATTGTATTGTATCTTATTACAAGTCACCTCCCAACTCGAAAAAACTTCGGATCCTCATAGTAAAATATTTCATCTGACATCAAAAAGATTAACGACCTCATGCTTTAGGGGGCAACTGTTATAGACATTTTCGGGCACTTCAACCCCAATCATAAATGTCTATAAACGGAGGGCTCCTAAGTCCCTTAAAGTGCTGCTTCACTGCCTAAAGGAACAAGGTCAGCTGATTACATCATCTCCCAGAAGTTCTCCACTAAAAAAAAACTGCTCATAAATGGTCAAAACTGGACCATACTGAAAACCCAATGTAGAGGGTCCGATGCATATCACCTTCTGAGTGTACAAGGTGCAATGCATACTGAATGGCTCCTCTATACGGTGCGATGGTCGGGAATCAACAAATGGCAGGGACAAAATGCAAGGTGGAAGATCATGGAATCTTCCAGAAGCTTCCCCTCTGACACTTGCCTCTCTGTTTTCGACTAG